>JAKSZT010054457.1:4897466-5085672 GCA_026826555.1 Tolypeutes matacus
TATATATATATATAATAACAACATTTTTGTAAGCAAATACACATATATGCATATATATTTTTATATCATTTTGCAAATGTTTGTATGTATTTTGAGAATTTTGATTTTTACCCATAATAAAAAAACCTCCAAAAATAATAATAATAATTTAAAAATTTCAATGGATTTTGACAACTGCAGAGTTCCATGTATTTATTTACAATATTATACAGAATAGTTTCACAAGCCTGAAAAAATTTCCCTGTGATTCACCTATTAAACTTTCCCTTCTTTTCCCTTGAATTTCTGACAATCACCAATATTTTTACTGTCTATAATTTTTCCATTCCCAAATATCATACAATTGGAATCACACAGCATGTTAGACTTCTCAGACTGGCTTCTTTCACATAACAATATGTCTTTAAGGTTTTTTTTCATTTGTTTCCTTGGTTTGTTAGCTCATTTCTTTCTTTCTTTCACTGCATGGTTCTGCTGCAGTTTGTTTGCCCATTCAACTCATTGTCCTAGTTTGCTAAAGGGCTGCCAATGCAAAGTACCAGAAATGGGTTGGCTTTTATAAAGGAAATTTATTTGGGGTAAAAACTTATAGTTCCAAGGCCATGAAATGTCCAAATCAAGGCACCATCAGAGATGCTTTCTCATCAACGTCAGTTACTGGTGATCCTGGGGTACTGCCACATGGTGAAGATGGCAGCCAATCTCTGTTGAGGTCCCTGCCTTCAGATCCAGAATCTACTGTCTCCCATAGCTCTTTCTTTGCTTCCTCTCTTAGTGTCAGCTGCTCCACTTTCTTCCAGAGTTCAGTTGTGGGCTATCTGTCATGTAGCTTTTCTCTTCAGCCTTGAGCTGCTCCATGGGCCAAGCCTCTTGTGGGCTTCATGCTTAAGCTTTAGCTACTAGTGATCCTCAAGTCCTCTTCCACATAGTAGGGTCAAAAATGATGGCTTGGGAGTGGATGTGGCTCAAGCAGTTGAGTGCTTCTCCCACATGGGAGGTTCCTGGTTTGGTTCCTGGTGCCTTCTAAAAAAACAGAAAGCAAAACAAACAAACAAAACTACTCAGGGAAGTTGATGTGGCTCAGTGGTTGAGTGCTGGCTTCCCACAAACGAGGTCCAGGTGCAATCCCTAGTCCCCAGTACCTCAAAAAAGGGAAAAAAAGGCAGCTTCTTTCCTCTGTGTTTCTCTCTTTGTTATATCAGACCCAGCACAAGGTTGGAGACCCAAGCTGGCTCATGCCTCACTGATGTAGTCCAATCCAATCAAAAGGAACTCACACCAACAGGAATGGATTAGTTCAAAAACATAATCTCTTTTTGGGATTCACCAAATTCATACTGTCACATTCATGAAAGGTCATCTTGGTTGATTTCAGTTTCAGGTAATTGTGAATAAATCAGATTTCAGTTGTTGTGTATAGATTTTGCATGGATATAATTTTCAAATCAGTTGGATAACACCTAGGAACATTTGCTGGATTGCAGGGCAGGACAATGGTTAGCTTTGTATGAAACTGCTAAATTGTTTTCCAAAGTGGCTGTTCAAATTTGTATTTCATCGGCAGTTGTTATTGTCATTTTCTTTTAGTATTTTAGCCATCTTAAACTAGGTGTGTAGTTGTGTCTCATTGTTGGTTTACTTTTGCAATTCCTTAATAACAAATAACATTGTGTATATTTTCATTTGCTTATTTTCCATTTCCATATTTTTTTTGGTGGTGTGTCTGTTTTTATACAATTTTATTTGTTTGAGTTGTTTTCTTAATATTGAGTTTTAAGAAATATTTGTATATTTTGGATACACGTCCCTTATATGATATGTGTTATGGAAATATTTTCTCCCACCCTGTGGTTTATGTTTTCATTCTCTTAACAGTATATTTCACAAAGCAAAATACTTTAATTTCAATAAAGCCCAAATTATCACTTTTTTCTTTCATGGATCTTAATTTTGTTATAGATCTAAAAACCCATTGCAAACCAATGTTATATAGATTTTGTGCTATATTTTCTTGTACAAATTTTATTGTTTAGGATTTACATTTAGATCTATGATCCCTTTCTGGAGTTAATTTTTGTGAAAGGTGTATGATTTGTGTCTAGACACTTTTTTTTTTTTTACCTTTTGCATTTGAGTGTCCAATTGTTCCCACACCATTTGATGAAAATTCTATACTTTGTCCATTGAATTGCCACTGCTTCTTTGTCAAAATGTGATTGGCTATTTCTGGGCCCTCTAAACTGTTCTAGAATAGATACATGAATCAGTGGAACAGACGAGATCCCAGAACTAGTCAATCACATTATGACAAGCAACCAAAAGAGAGTAGAACCCTGAAAATCAAGTGAAGTCAGTGCTTCAATAAAGAGTGGTGACCAACTACATCTAAAAACTGAAGCCACTGGCTCATAATTGAAGTCTCTTAGAATCTGCGAAATGGCCTTTGGATTTGTCACTATAGACATGATTGGTGAACTTAACAAGAACTATTTCACTGAGGCAATAGGAAAAAAAAGCCTGTTTGAGGAAAGTTAAAGAGGAAACTTAAAAGGGGACAAATGGAGATAATTTATATAAGTAACTTTTTAAGGAAGATTTGTTATAAAAAAAGGAAGCAGAGGCATGTGGAGTAAAGGGATTGATCCTAATGAGGGAAGATGTTTTAGCATGTGCAGGTTGATGTAAATGATTTTGAGATTTCACTATGCAGGAGAAAAGGAAAAACACTTACAGAGGAACATTTTTGCAAAATTGAGATGGAATTGGATTTGGTACACCATGCTAAGTGATTAGCAATGAGATAAGCACAGATGTTAAGTCATATAACAGCAGGGAAGGCAGAGTATATAGGTAGAAATGCAGGGATGAAGGTGGATGTTGTTAATGGTCTTAGTGAATAAAAATTATTTAATATAAATTCAGATGATTTTATACACATAGCTGTTATGCAATTTCACCATAAATCTAAAAGGAAATCTAAATTATATTTTATGATGAAAATGACATTATAGAATAGTACCTCTCCTTGTTCACATGATTGAGCTTATGGCCATAACATATTATTTAAACACTTAAAAAAAAACTAACTGTAAGGAAAAGATATTTGCCACCAGATCTTAGCTGAACATAAAAGAAACCCATACAAATTGATAAAAGATCTCTAAATATATATATATGTATACACATATAGAGTACATGTGTGGCTAATAAACACATGAAAAATGTCCACCCTCACAATACTTAAAATGCAAATAGAATCAACGCAAAAGGTTGGATCAATCAAATAAGCAAAATTTAATTTCCAAGATTTAGGACTTGTTAAGATAGGCATTCAATAGCACTGGCTGTTTTTTGTTTGTGTGTTTGTATGTTTCTTGTTTTTTTTGTGTGTTTTTGTTTAGTAGGTACTGGGGATTAAAACCACTACCTCAAACATGGGAAGCAGGTGCTCAACCACTGAGCTACATCTGATCCCTGTTTGGTTGATTTTTTTGCTTATAGAATTCAATTTATAACTAAATATTTTTAAAAATTAAATACAATTCTAAATAAAGTAGTGTGATATAAAATTAAGCACAAGGCATTATGCCACTATCTCATCAAATTATGAAGAATGATTATAGATTGTAAGATGAATGATTACTTTTGTTTCATTTTCTGAATTTTTCAAATTTTATAAAATAAGCATATTTCAATTATCAGAAACAGGTAAAAATAAATAATAGATGTATCAACAAATTTTGTCATTATGATGCTATTCTAATAAAATATTATAAACCGGGATCTGAATCTCTAATGACAGTGGAATGGTCCATGCTCTATAATACATTATTAAGAATTATTTTTAAATGGGGAAATACTCAAAGTATACTTCTAAGAAAGAAAAGGATAATACTCTACTGTATATTACTATGCTCACATTCATATCTGTTTGCACTGAGAAGAGAGAGAAAGGTTTGTTGAAGATGGGGTTCTTTATCTTCTACCTTCTGTAGGCTCAGTGCCTATAGCTCAATGTTTGGCACAGAATGAATGTCCAAGAACTGTTTATGGAAATAATGCATTCATGTATAAATTAATATTATAGGACCCCAGGAAGTATATAAGATGCAGTACAATAAATGTAATACACTCTTAGGTTGACTTTGAGTAGTGGAATTACAGATGATTTTTTAAATGTTTTCTTTTTTATTTCTAGGTTATCTAATATTTCTATAATAAACATCAAATATATAACCTATTTCCTATCCTGATATAAAGCAGCTTAAAGGGAACATCAGGAACATGTCATAAACTTAGGTATGCAAAAAGTAACATTTTTTTTCTATTAAATTATATTCATTATTTTTAGGAGAAATCACAACGAAATTGCTGCTTTGAGTAAAATAAAATCCAAAATATCTCTAGTTCTTTAGCAACTTCTTGCTACAATGTAACTACGAAAAACTCTGCTGATGGTTAATTATTGCCAGAATTGAAATTAGTATTTCAACAACCAATCTTTAGAGAGACCTTAGTGCAACAGAAAAGAGGCACCAGATGTTCAGATGGCTGCAATTTTGTCCTCATCAAAGGTTATAATCAGGTTCATAATATAAGCCTCGATGAAGTAAGCAGCAGACTATAGTAGAGAAGTACATTGGGCAAAAACTCATAAAAAATGAGCTCAAAATTAGTTTCCATCACTTAGTAATTATGAGTTTGATTCATCCTCAATGGTTGTAAGCCTCAATTTATTCAACTATATAATAGAGATAATAATAACTAGCTACTTGCTCATTTCAAATATATTTTAGTTTATTTTTCAGATTTCAAAGAACTTCCTTTGTGCCTGTTTTTTTTTTTTTTTTTTTTTTTTTAGGGAATCAGTCTCTTATTTTCCTTGTTCTACCCATCAAACCATATGCTTTCAAAGCTATTTACTTTCAATGAAAAATTAACAGTGTGGGAGCAAATGGCCAACTTTTAGTGACATAACTCACTAGAAAAAAAATATTTTGAGAAATATGTATGCAGATTGTTTTACTTAAAATACAGATTTTTAAAAAATGTACAATAGTATTGAATTAAAGAATGTGATTTTCTTCACATTGCTGACTTAATTTTGCTTTAAAGCTGGTGCAGCTAAAAATATCGCAAGATTATAGATCTTGCCATTTCCACATGGCCAGAGTAGGAGGTTCCTGTAGGCTGTGGATTCTGTAGCCTCTGAGTCAACCACGCCTTCAGCCAAAGTTTCCTCTGGATATTAGGCAATTAGCCCACATTTCGCAAAGAGACTTTCAAGCTATTTTCCTGGGTCTCTTATTCTATAATCTCTCTCCCCGACTGATCATCCAGCATCCCATTATCTCTGTAAAACCCAAACTATCTCTCTTCATCGTCCTTTCTATTAGTCCTTTGGAACTATGACTCTATAATCAGTAAGCTTCTTGCATATTAATCTTCTCTGGAGGATTCCCCTAACCTACCTTTCTATAACTGAAACCAGGCTACTCCCTAAAAACACCACTTTGCTATCATCTCAATTGCTGTTTGTGCTTTTTCCTGACTAGAATCTACACAGTGGAAAGTAGGTTAAGTGTAATCTCGTCACTTCTTATTACAAAAATTTCTGTTCTCGTATAGTAAGAGAAATCTTATTTCCTAACCAGATATTTCCTACTTTTAGTTCAATGTGCCTTCCTCTTAAATAGACATTTCTCATTTGTATTCCATATATACTGCTGCCACTTTCTTCCTGTTCTCTAGTCAATAAACTTCAACATGAATATCAGCAATATCTCTCCACTAAAACACTTCTTGATGCAATTATAAAAGACATATATTTTTACATTCAATTGATATTTAAAATTCTTCTACTTAATTGTTTTCTTCAAGGAATTCAACACCAATAACTACCCTCAACTTCTTGAAATTTTGCTGTCCTGTTTTTTCAATTTTCCCTTGGTTTCATGATTTTCCTACTACATCTTTCCTGTCCTCTTTCTACTTGGTAGTTAATTTCACTATGTTGACTATCATATGTTAAATTTATTTATGACACAGGACAAGGATTTCTTTTTTTATCTTCTATCTGATCTTTCCCTAGGTCATTCTTTCTGTCCATGATTCTAATTCCTTAAAGAAAACTTTTAAATGTATATTTTCAGCCCACAACTAAGTACTCTAAAGCAGATAAAAATAGAGGCATGTGTTAAAGAATTGGATATAGCAACATATTATCTAGGGTCATTGGCGACGGTCTCCTTGAGTAGCTATCATCTGAGTTGAAAACTTGATCATGAAAAAAGCAGTGGCTAGATGAAAGTTGTTAGAAGGTGCCCTAGACAGAAAGAAAAACAATTGCAAAAACCCTAAAGAGGGAGTGAGTTAACTCAAAGTCAAGGTGGCTGGAAGAAAGTGAATGAAGGTCAGTGTGGAAGTTGCTGATATCAGAAGGGAGAACAGAGACTACAAAGTGTAGGTATTTGAAAGTCCCAGGAAGAGTTCTGATATTGTAAGTAATAACTGGAAAACATTGGAGAACATTAAGTAAGCGAGAGATAGGAATTGACTTAGGCCTTAAAAATTACTCAGGCTGCTGTTTGGAATAGGTAGATGGCTTGAATATGGAAGGCAGCAAGGTCTGTTTATAGGCTGATTCAAGGTACAGGTAAAGCAGTGATGGTGGCATGAGCAAACGATGTAGTAGCGAAAATGATGAAGAAGCCATTTTTCATATCTATCATCTATCTATCTATATTTCAGAGATTTAATGGATTTTTTGTTGGACTAGATATAGGATGTGGTTTTTCAGGAGGATACAAGAATCAAGAGTTTCTTCTGTGATTTTGACTTGGGGAAAATAAAATAAATTTTGGTGCTATTTAATAGGGTGGGAACATTTTGGAGGATTGGAATGAAGACAAAAAAAATCACTTTTTTTTTTCTATATTAATTGAGAGAGCTATAATACACTAAGTAGATGCACCATATGCCAAGTAGGCAGTTGGGCATGTGAGTCTGAAGCTCAGGGAAAAGAGGAAGAATATGGATATATATATATATATCTCACAACTAAGTACTGAGACATATAAAATATACCTCAACTTTGGATTTACATACCCAACTGTATATGTATACAGATATACATATGCACATAAACATAACTAGTGTGATGGTAATATTTTAAGCCAATGGCAAACATGTGATTATGTAAGAAGAGTTTAAGGTGGAAAATAATAGAAGAAAGTTGAAGTTAGAACCTCAGGGCACTCCAATATTTAGAGTTCTGGTAGAGGAGGAGAAACTAGAAAAGGGGATATAAAGGAGATGCTAGCAGTGCACAAATAAAACCAAATGAATAAGTAGTCATGGAAGCACAGAAAAGAAATTGTATTTTCTACAAGGAAGTTGTAGTAAACTGTGTTGGGAGCTATTGAAATTCATTAGCGTAAGATGGATAATTGTATTGGGTTTGAAAAATATACATCAGTGCTAACCTTGACTAGAAATCCAAGTGAAGATGAAAGCCGACTTGGAATTGGTTGAAGAAAAATCGGAAAGCGTAGCGAGAACAAAAACAACACTTTCTAGAAGTATTAGTCTTATTTGGAGGAGAATAATATTGGGGAAATAACTGAAGGAAAATGTGGACTCATAGGATATTGTTGAAAAAATATTTTGTCATATTTGTATGCTGATTAGAATATCCAGTAGAGATGGAAAAAAGTGTGATGCAGAAGACAAAATGCAAGACAGAAGTCTTGTTAAGTCAATTCTAGACAAATATAGATGCAAATATGTTGGTGGTGCTGGTGGTAGGAAGATGAGATAGTTTTTACTTATGTTTTAATGAAATTTGGAAAGATTGATTATTCAAATTGAGGGATGTGGAGGATTTTAAGAAACAAAGGAAGAAATTACAATGTTAAAGAGTCATTTTAAGGCATGAGTAGTTGGATTTGCTAGGAAAGTAAAGTAGAATACTCTTAAAGTAGAGTACCCATTTTGTTTGTATTCATAAATTTTATAGGATCCATTGAACCCAGTTGTGTGACCCATTTCCATAAATTTTCAGCTGCTTCAGTGTAGGTATAAATGTAGTTAGATAACTGTGTTAGCAGAGTTCTGTATTTCCAGGCGTGAATGAGAGAGTGAAAGAGAATTAAGATAATTAAGGGAATACGTCATGTGATTGTTATATTGCTTGTCCATGTAATGTTGGTTGAGATAAGAATGTGAAGTATAGAAGGGCTAATAGATTGTGGAAATAGTGAAAAATGGTAAACTCACTGAATTTAAAGTCTTAATGAAGTTACAGAATTTTAGAGTGGGAAAATTCTGAGTAGTAATTAGTAATTACACTAGAGTAAGTAAAATAAAAGAATGGGAAGTGATAATGAATTGCAAGAAATTGACTCAAGATGTCCAAGTTCATGTCAAGTTCTCAGGTGTGAAAAAGTGAGTACACAACTCAAATGGGATAGAGAAAAATATTTTAAGTTAAAGAAGTCAACAATTTGAGGGACCACAAGGTTGGATGGATCATCTACAGGAATTTGAAAAATCCAAAATTGTTAACCAGGAAGATTGGTCAAGAAGAAAACAATAATTCCAAGGTATTAAAGTCATCAGTGAATGAGGTATAGTGAGTAAAGTTCTTTATGTGACAACTGCGCTAGACAATCTGAAGATATAGGCTTTGAAGGAGTTGAAGTTTTTGAAGAAGAAATGAACAAGGATAAGAACTAAAGTCAGCAATATGTAGCAAGTAAGACTCTAAAAGTGGATTCAAGTTTGCCGGGTTTTAAATGTTTAAAATTTGGCAGATGCCATAATAAAGAATAAATGTTATGAATTTAAAATTTAAGTAGAAATGTGAATATATATTTATACTGAGAAATAAAGAACTTTGTATGGGCCTGTGCAAGAAAGGAACTCTGAAGACTGATTGTGATTTGCTTCATGATAAATGTACATCTCAGGACACTACTCCATTTCCTGAGTTGTTTGGGATGTGTGTGTATGTTTGTATATGTTTGTGTGTATGTGCATGAACATGCATGTTAGGTGGAGAGAATTCTATTGCCCAGGTGGAAAGCCATGTCCTCAAGAAACAGTCAATATTCAGCTAGACCAAAAATATTAAGGTAATATTCAGAAAAATGATGGAAAGTGTAAGAAAATTTCCTGGTGATATTCCATGAGTCATAGAGAATTTAGTACAGGATTTGTTGGGAGTTGAGGGATAAAAGTTGGGGTCAGATTAAGAAATACACAGAGCAATAAGAGTATAAGTGACCATGCAGTGTAGGATCATCTGGGAGAGTTGTGCTTCTGAGTGTGATTGAGTCTGAAATGTTTGTAAAGTATGACTGGTCCTGGGAGTTAGAAAGTGATGATATAGAAGGTGTCATGGTAGACAAGAGTTTGCTTTTGGAAGCAAGCTAACTGAAGCATACCTGCAACTGAAACAATGCCATGTCTGGGGTTGCTTTCTCATGGACACATTAGCAGCCTGGAACATAGCATGATAGGAGACCACATTTGGGCGTGTCACATATTTGGAGAAGGACGTGATTCATCGGAATACATGGTATTTAACGATTTTGAATAACAGGGCTCCCTCATGAATGGTATTATTGTGGCATCTGGGAAGGTAAGGGACAATCACTGAAGACCCCTTATATGTCACCCCGGTATGTAGAGGTGCTGAGACCCCAGGTTAGAAGATTGAGGTCTGAATACTGATGGCATATGAGGAGAATGAAAGTCCACATAAAATTTGACACTTCATTTGGGGTGGTATAAGAAGGAGCAGGGACAGCAGCATACTGTTTGTTGACAATTACTTCAAAACTGACCTTATTATCTTCAGTTTCTCTCTCTAAAATTAACTCTAATTCATCATTGCACAGAGAATGGGGTGTTTGGCAAGCAAACCCTAACATGTCTTCACGCTCGACTTAAAATTCTTCAATGCCTCTTGTTTCTTAGGATAAAGAGAATACTTCTTAAAATGGCCTACAACTCTTTGTATTGCGCAAGTTTCACCTACCTCACCATTGTCATCTTAGACAAAATGCCTCTTTATGGCTTTACCCCATAACCTCTGGCCTTCCTTCTGTACCTCAAACAAGGGTTGTACTCCTTGCCTGGTTTCTAGTATTCCCTCTCTTCATTGAATCAGGACCTGTGCCTCCTTCAAATGTCAACAAAGTCATGTCCTTGAGAGCCTTCTCTGACCTTCTGAACTTTGGCAACCCTAACGTCCCTATCTCAAGAGTTTAGAAGTGCAAATTACACAATAAAGACCATGTTCTTAATTTCAAAAAATTTAAAATCCCAGAATGTCCAATTTTAGTGATGATTTAGGAACATATAAGCACTCTTACACTGTTGATTAAAGCATAAATAAAATCCAATTTGGAATTGATATACCAAGAAGCAAAAAAAAAAAATATGAACACCGTGATGCAAATTGTGCAGAAGTAGAAGTCATAGTAATAGTAATAAACACATGATTCTATTATATATTACTGGAAAATAAATAAGTATATCTATGTTTGGAAGAAAATGAACCAATATTTTAACAGTGAGTATGTTGCATTGGTAGTATAATGCACACTCAGAAAATATGCACTTTAAGTATTATGCTATATTTAAGCAATACAATTCATTGTTGGACCAATTTCAAAATTCATCAGAATGCTTAAAGTAAGTATCTCTGTAAATTACTTTTGGGTAGAAAAACTTTAAATTTGTTTCTGGAAAATAAATTGTTTGCACTAAGTAGAATTAGAGCACAGACCACACTAAAAGCCCAGACCTATTTTCTGGAAATTTCCATTGACTGGAACTAATGTAGCCACTTACTCTAATGCTATGTTTAGTTGTTCTCTGCCACCATTCAGTTGTTTTTATCTGGCCTATCATATGTGTTTACCCTCTCAGGGCTGGGTTATTCCAGGAAATTGCCTGCCAGACTTACTAATATCTACCATTTTGGGAGCACGCTGGCTTTTTTCTGTATTATTAGGTGATTTCAGCAAAGAGATTTTTGTCTATAAAAAATCGATATTTTAAATAAACTACCAAATAGTTTTTATTTCTAAAGAAAGATGGAGATGGGTCAGAAAAGTACTGATTATAGACATTGACATGTAAAGACACAGAAAATTAAAAAACTAGAATGAATGCATATTTCATGTTTTGTCCTCACCTTGAAGAAGAATTGATAGAATTATAATTTTTTTTAGATGGGAAAAATAAATTAAAGACAGAAAAGAAAAGAAACAGACCTCACTTTTCTCATTGTGTTTTATTGTGTTTCCTAAGCACAGATATTTATTTTTCTAGACTTGAATGTGGAGAATAAAAAGAAGGAAACATTTTGTATAACAGAAAGAACATAGGCTTTATCATCAGTCACCTTGGGGTCATATTCTTATCAAATGTGTAATCTTGAGCATATCACTTCCCATGGTTAAATCTGTTTAACCAAGGAGATCATGAAAACACTTGTTCTATATACTTTCCAGAGTTGAGTCAGGAGTGAAATTTTTTAATGCATGTAGAAATTCTTTATACATTATGAATAATAGTCATGTTAGAATTCTGTTAGTTCATTCTGGGATCCTCTAATTCTCCACAAATTTTGATTGCACCCAAACTCATAAACAATATCATTCAGCCTTATTCTTTGATTTGTGGAAGAGGAAATGTTCGCTAATAAATTGCCCGTGATGATGACTCTGATTGTAAGGGGTTCCTCTTCAGCTGTGTTATAAAAGAGTGAAAAAAAAAAAAAAAACAACCCAAAAACCAAAAACCAGCACAATGTAGTCCTGGCCTCTGAGATTTCCAACTGGTTAGGATATGATAAAATAAGAGAGAAGTTAAAGTGAGTTTGCAAATGAAAGGAATGCAAAATCTTAAGTATTAGTTTTTGGGGGAGGGGATGTTGCTTTTAGTTTTTATGAATAACTATGTTTACTTTATAACTCCCTGTCCATATTTAGCCAAACTCAGGGTTAAGAGCACATTTCTTCAGGCTTCTAAGTCTACCCAAGACGTCTGACACCAACTGCAAATTCAGAGGTTTCCCAAAACAATACTCAGATTCAATATTTCTTAGTGAGGCAGGATAGAATAAGGACCTAAGGAAGAAGGGGACAGAAAAATCTAACAAGAGGAACTGAGGCATTGGACTGCTGGTTAGCATTAACCTGCTGAGTCACACAGGCAAGTTAGGAAGGGGCAGCTTATAAGCACACACCCTGCAGCTTGCAGCACACACACCTAAAGGCTGCGTGATTGGAAGGCAGCCAGCAAAGAGGGAAGGGGCAAGAGGGGCACCACCATCACACACACACACACCTAGTTTTCAGGTTACCTCATACCTCATGAACAGTGACAAGAGGCTGATCACTGCTGGTCAACATGCCCTGCAGAGGTCATGGACAGCAGCCAGAAGCCAATCACCCACTCCTCCAGACCCCCCACAACCCGGGGTTCACACCCCTCAGCACTTGCTTATCAGCACAGACCATGGAATCCTGTACCAGCATAAAACAGAGGACCCCAGGGCAGAACTTTGCATTTCTCTCCCTTGAGAATGTCTGCCTTCATCCCTGAAGGTGTACTTTCTTTCTCTTGCTTTAGCCCCCCAATAAATTCTCTACTTGCTTAATGAATTTTTGGCTCATCCTTGAATTCTTTCTTGAGACGAAGGCAAGAACCTAGACACCAACTCTGATAATGCTAGATAATCGCAAAGAATCAACAAAATATATTGTACTCATGGTCACATTTATTATGAGGAAAGGATATAAATTAAAAGCAAAGTAAAGATGCATAGTGCAAAGTCTGGGAGGGTTCCAAATGCAAAGCTTCCATGTCCGCAGTATACACTACCCCCTCAATATTGTTTTGTTGGCATATGCACAGAGTATTGCCATAACTTACACAGTAAACTAACCTGAGCTTCAGTGTCCAGAGTTTTCAGTGATGTTTCGTTAGGTAGGCATGACTAGATAAATCATTGCCCACATGGGTGAACTCAGTCTCCAGTCCTCTCGCCTTTCTGAATGGCTAGCTGGTATTGCATGGCTCAAAGTCCCCACCCTTTAATCACATGGTTAATCTTCTGGCTTTGTCAGCCCTTACTTTAATACTATCAGTGGAGTTAGCTCCTCTATCCTGAAATAATCTCCTTAACAAACTATCAGGTGTGGTCTGAGGGGCCCAATATGAATAGCAAAGACCCCACTCTCAATCAGGAAATTGCAAAGGTTTAGGCCTTAATTCCCAGAAGCCAGCACAAAAGCCAAATCTCTCTTCCTGTAGACCAAGTTATTTTCTACACATCATCCATATTTCTATATGGAGAAATCTGGTATACAACTATGAAAATTTGATGATTCTAGAGAAAAAGGGAGGCAGTATTTAAAATACACAAATGATGAGAATTTAAAATTGAAGCTGATCAAAACAGAATCTAATAGTCACTACTTTTAGCTGTAACTTTGGTCATGTTTGGCCATTTACCACAACCAGTAAAGGAAGTATAGAAAGTATCTATTCTTGAGATTGAAACCTAGCAGTTCAGAGAAGAAAGCATAGCTCAAATAACAAACTCTTCGTATTACTCAAAAAGCATTAGAATTTAAGGCTCTGGAATTCATTTCTTTACCTGAGACTGAATAACAGAACAGAATGATAAGCAAACTAAAAAAAGTTAGAAACAATAGAGAAGAAGAAAGTGCTTTGTAATAAAAAACAAATTCAAATCATTCTCTGGAATTTTGTAGCACTTTTCTCCTACCCTATCCCCTAGAAGAATGAAATGAACAGGGAGTTCCAGTATAAGTAGGAGAGCACATTTGTGCTCATTGGGTTATACATGAGCTCTATATAGATGAAGTAAGTTGCATATTAACCCCCAAAACTATAATTGCCTTGTACATAATGCAGTGATAATAACATAGGAATGGAAATTTTCAAAAACTCTCTCATTTTGTGCTCTGGTGATAGAAGTAACCAAGGCAACATTTCCTGACAGATTTAATTTAAATAGTAGGTTCTGAAAAACATTCCAAATGGACTCCAGAAAGAAAATGAATTAATCACTATCTATGTAATTCTAATTTAAAGAAATACTTCACACAATAATTGACAGACTTTTTCCAAATTATAACATAATACATTTTAGCTTTGTATTCAACTTTGACAAAAACTTATTTACTTTAAAATGCATTTATTCATTATGATTCTTACATAAAAATCAAAAGCTTTCTATTGTTTTTCTATTCATTACAAGGTTTACAATTATGGTATTCTTATGTGACAGCAAAAAATTAATAAATTAAAAATAAAAGCTGTGTCCAACTTCACAACAGTTTTGAAATGAGTATTCTGAGTAGCCCAACTAGTCATTGACCATAGCCACTGCCTCTCAATTCTATATACCCTCAAGGAGATACACTATGGAGTTACAAATTTACATGGAGGATATCTTCACAAATACATATATATATTCTTTCCACATAGAGCTTTGACTCAAAATTTTCATAGTTTTTTTCACCATATTGAGCTAGGCTCATGCATAAGCTATTTTCCATCTGTAGAAAAGAGAATACCTTTGAAGCAGACCAGAACAAGTTCCACTACGCTTCTTACAGCTGACATCCTTTCTTGTTCCTACTTGTCCTTCCAAGGCAGAGGCAACTTCTGAGGCTCAATCTTAACACATCAGAGAAACAGGAAGAGCACAATCAAAGATAAGAGAGAATTTGCATAAGCATAGTTAATTTTAATATTTCTTTTAGAATCTCAACCACTACTTGGTGAACTGACACTGCTCATTGATGAGATGAGTCTACTAAGAGAACACCATGAAATCTATAAGCATTTTCTCTTCTTGAAGTGAGAAGTGGGGTGAAGCAGCCTT
Organism: Tolypeutes matacus; assembly: GCA_026826555.1. NCBI lineage: Eukaryota > Metazoa > Chordata > Mammalia > Cingulata > Chlamyphoridae > Tolypeutes > Tolypeutes matacus. Next base: position 4,912,402 of record JAKSZT010054457.1, read on the forward strand.
GAATTTCCCTTGAAGGTTATACATATTTTACTGGAAATATTGATGATTGTATCTTGTGGATGAATATTTTAATTAATGTTTACATACTCCACATGCAGTCAGAGAATATGCATGTAAAATATTATATAAGAAATATGGCAATAGATGTGTCCTAACATGAACATTTGTTAAATAAAATGAAGGAGTGGATAGATAAACTGTGACAGCTTGAAGCTTTTTGTAGATCCAAGAAAAGTTCATGTTCTTGGAGCTAATCCATTCCTGTTAGTGTGGGACACTGAATTATTTGCTTCAGTGAGGCATAAGCCAGGGTGGGTCTTGATCTTCTAGCTGGAGTCCTTTATAAACAGAGGCCTGAAAACAGGGATACACAGAGAAAAAAGCAGCAGAGGCAGAGACAAGGAACTCAGGAGCTCAGAGAGAAACTGGGAGAGAGGAAATCACATAAGGGGCAGCCAGAAGTTGAAGCAGACCTAGAGAAAGAAACAGATAACTCCATGTTCCTTGCCACGTGGAAGGAGTCCAGGATCACCAGCAGCAATCTTTGGTGAGAGAGCATCACTGATGATGCCTTGATTTGGACATTTCCACAGGCTAAGAACTGAAAACTTTTAATCTAATAAATTCCCAGTATAAAACCATCCTATTTCTGGTGCATTGCTCCCAACAGCTTTTAGTAAGCTAAAACAGAAGTTGGTATTAGGAAAGTGAGGTGATGTTGCTATGCAGATATAAAAAATGTTAGAATGCCTTTATTATAAATGGGTGAGGGGTAGATTTTGGGAGGATTGTGAGATGCTTGGAGAAAGCTTAGAGACTGTTGGTACAAATATGGGCATTAAATGTACTTCTGATGAGGCCTTAGACAGAAATGATGACTGTGTCATTGCAAACTGGAGGGCAGGCAATCCTTGTTTTAAAGTGGCAGAGAACTTGGAAACATTGACTCTTGATGTTAAATGGAAGGCAGAATTTGAAAGTGACAAGCTTGGATATTTAGCTGAGGAGATTTCCAAACTAAATGTAGAATGTTTGACCTGGCTTCCCCTTCAAACTTATAGTAAAATGTGAGAGAAAAGGGATAAGCTAAGAACTGAACTCCTGAGCATAAAGAAACCAGAAAATGATGGTTTGGGAAATTCCAAGCTTCTGGAATATGACTCCCCAGAAAATAGTTCTTCATGTGAGGATTTAACTTAACATGGAAACAACCAGTCTTTTCAGTGTGAGTCAGGATTGGAAATTCAGTTATCCAGGAAGGATAAGTGGAAAGTCTTACTGTCTAATGGCCTGGACCCCAGTTTCCTAATATGCTAAACCAACAAGTTTTTTTGCAAGATCTATATGAATGAAACCACTGTCATCCTGAACTTAAAGGAACAGAAAAGGGAGAGATTGAAGGAAAAATGACTTCAAGTACAAAATTGTGGAAGCTGAAGTCTGGACTTAAGACATCTTCTTGGGTCAAGAGAAAGACCCCATCCATGTGTGTATAAAGGGTGAGTTTGTCCCAGCACTTGAAGATGGTGGGGCTTCTGCTCTGTTGTTCAGGGAGACTGCTGACAGCCCAAGCTTTCAAGAGGGTGGAGCATATTCTCCTAGGTTGGGGAGAGTTAGGATGCCATCTCACTGTTCTGAGGGGGTTGGGTCTGTGTTCCAGAGATTAGGGAGAGTGTAGCCATCATCCCAGTGTTCTTGGAGGGTGAGGCCTAGAGTTGGGTGGCCACCCGGATGCATGATGAGGGTGGAGCCAAGAAGATGGCCACTGGGTAAGAAGGGGTGGGAGTCCATGAGGCACTGAGGAGAAGAAACCATCATTCAATAGATGACTCTTAGGCTTGATATCTAATAGAGTATGCTCTGCTGATTTTCATAACTATTTGGGACCGGTTTTCCACCCAGTTTCTCCCTATGACAATAGAAATGTTTACCCTGTGACTGTTCTGCCTTTGTTTATTGGAAGCAGATAACTTGTTTTCTAAGTTTCACAGGTCTACAGCAGGAGACCTACTTTCTTTGACCCAAGAAAGGCTACACACTTAAAACTGAATTTGATGAGATTTTGTACTTTTTTTCCAGTGTCTTCTTGATGTCCTTAATCTCTATAGCATTCTCATTGAATTTATTAAGGAGATTCGTTTGAACATCTGTGATTAGCTTTCTCAACTCCTTTATTTCTTCTGGAAGCTTAGTTTCTTCATTTGACTGGGCCACATCTTCCTGTTTCTTGGTAAGGATTATAATTTTTTGTTGGTACCTTGGCATCTGATTTTCTAGATATATTTATTCTTGGCCTCTTTTCTCTCTTTAGTCTAGAGCTTTCTATTTGATTGGCTTTGGGCTACAGCCCCTCTTTGATAATTTTTCAACTTAATTTGGAACACTATAGTGGCTTGTGTTTAGTCATTCTGAATTTTTTCAACTATTTATTGCCCTTTCTTCCTTGCAGATTGAAGAATAGGAGCTGCAACTCCTACCATACAGCTCAATGGACTCATCCAAGTCACCTGGCGAGGAGACAACGATGGGCAATGGCCATCCCAGGGAATGGAGAGGACCTGCATCTGCAGGCAGGATCATCCCACCCACTTCTATCACTTGGAGGTGGAGTGGACATCACCATCCCAGTCCCCTCAGGATTGGGGGAAGAACTATGGACTAGAGTGGACTTGATGGTATTCGGTTGTACACATATAGTGATTCTAGCAATGGAAGAAATTATAACAATGAGGTGGAGCCAGTGGCCACTTGACACTTTTGGGGCAGGGAGGGGATGAGCAGTTGAAATACAGGGGCTTCTTTGGGATTCGGAGGTCGTACTGAGTACCGTTGTGGCAACGGATGTAGGCCATTTTAAATCAGCACACACCACTCAGAAATGTGTGGGAGAGAGTGTGGTCTACGATGTGAACTGTGGTCTATGGTTGGTGGCAAGGCCCCAGGATGTGCAAGTCCATTGATGGTGGTGGGCCACACTTGTGGGAGTTGTTTGTGTGGGATGTGGTGGGAGGTGTGGGAGTTGGGCAACATGGGAATCCCAGTGGGTTCCATGTAATATTTTAGGTAATCTAAGCACCTCTTAAAATATATTTATATATATATAAATAACATTTTTGTAAGCAAATACACATATATGCATATATATTTATATATCATTTTACAAATATTGGTTGGTATTGTGAAAATTTTTATTTTTACCCACAATAAAAAATAAATAAATTAAAAAAAAATAAATTAAAATTAGGAAAATCAGCAAGATTAATATATAGAATTATATATATATATTTAAAGTTAAAGATTCTATTAAAAAGTTTTAGTTCAGCTATTTCATTTTAAAAATGAAGAAATAGGTTCAAAAGGGCTAAATATTTACCCCAGTTACAGAATTTTCCAATACACAATACTGATATAGATGTTGTTATTCCTTTGGAAAAGGGAGAGCAGAGGGAATTGTGATTAGATTTATCCTTGAGTTAGAAATACTGTAGGAGGAAAGATTAAGATATATTGCAGTGGTTGCTTTATAAACCTGGTAGCTTCAAAAATAATTTCAATATCAGATGTAACAATAATATATTAAGAAATTCATGTGAATAATTTTTTTACGTAAATTGTATTGTATTCCCACAATATTTCCCATTCCTACTCTAGACCCTTAAATTTCTTTGTCTGAAAATTGGTTTAGAAAGGATTTTTCTTGTTTTCTGAAATCCTGAACACTTTACATACATTTTTCTGGAGAAGAGGGAGTTATAGGAAGAATTGTGTAGCATTTTCAACTGGAGAGAGGAGGAAGGTTAGATGATAGATATGAGGGGAGAGAGAGAGATTGAGAAACTGGGATAGACATGGAGGTTGTTTTATTTTCCTATGCTGTTTAAATCAAAGACCATGAAATGGTTTAGCTTTATCAATGGAAATTTTTTAACTTACAGTTTTGAAGCTGAGAAAGTGTCTAAATCAAGGCATCATCAAGATGATGATTTCTTCCCTCAGACTGGCTGCTGGAGAACTGCCACATGGCAAGCACATGACAGTGTTTGTTGGTCTCTCCTTTCTCTTCTGGGTTTCGTTGATTTAAGTTCTTTGCTTCCCTGGCTTTCTTACCCTCTCTGTCTGTATTCATTCCATTTACAAAGGGTTCTAGTAAGAGGATTAAGAAGAATCCTGAATAAGGTGTGTCACACCTTAACTGAAATTGCCTCAGCAAAGGCTCCTATTTAAAATGGGCTTATACCACAGGATTGCATTAAATTTAAGAACATATTTTTCTGGGGTACATATAGCTTCAAACCACCACAGAGGTTTTGAACAACATGGATATATGTTTATGAGGGACTTACCGCTTGAAGTATCTCTAGTCTAAGCCACAAGTGACTCCAAGACCTCAGTGAAGTCCCAATGCTTTCATTTAATTCAATGCCTGTGCCCATGAATGCCTAAATGCCTGTTAAGTAGATACCATTGTTATCCATAATTTTCAGTTGAAGACACTGAAGCATAGAGAAGGTAAATAATTTGCTCAACATCATCCAGCTATAACTGTCCAGTGGAGCTTTTTCAGTTTTGACTTGATAATTAGTTATAGGTTTTAATACTTTACAGATTCTCTACTGATAAAGACCAGAAAAAAAAAAATGAATAAGAAACATATCCATTAACAGATTATTCTGAAAAGCCGGCATCATTGGAATGAATTCATATGACATTTGGAACAAAATATCCATTTGAATATATATATTTCATATTTTTAAGTGCAATTATTTACTTTATAGTAATTGTAGCAGTTTGGCAATTGTTTATGAATTCCAAAAATAGTTATTGAATTATGTTTGTAAACTGGTCTGTCAGAGTATCACTTTTCATTGATTAAATTATTATTAGGACTTTGATTGGGCCATGTCAGTAGGGTGTTGAGTCTCTGCCCCTTGGTGGGTGGGGACTCACAGAGAAAAGACATGGCAAAGAACAGAGTTGGGAGTTTTGATTTGGAGCCCAGGAAGTGAACACACAAGAGAAGAAAACAGAGGAATAGAGATGGCTCCTTAGACATGGCAGAAGACTCAGGGAGAGAGACTGATCTGTTTGCCTGATAGTCTACATATGGCCTTGTGGAGACAGCACAGCCACTGAGCCAGGAGAGAAATGGAGCCCCGGGAAGAGAGGAACCCAAGAAGCCTGAACTCTTGGCAGATGTCAGCAGCCATCTTACCCCAACAAGTGGCAATAGACTTTGGTGAAGGAAGTAACTTATGCTTTATGGCCTGGCAACTGTAAGTTTCCAGTCCAAATAAATACACTTTATAAAAGCCAATAGATTTCTGGTATTTTGCATCAGCACCCCTTTGGCTGACTAATACAGTAATACTTCAACTTATCTTTTTCTCCCTGCTCTATCTACCAAAATGCCCTGTTATTAGCAACAGCTAATATTACCTTTAGAGGTATGTGTGTATTTCATATTCCACATTGGGTAATTTATTCATGTACGGAAGGGTTTGTCTTACTTAAATTTTTATTTCTAACAATTAACTAAATGCTAATTAATCCTTTAGTATTTTCTCTGATAATACAAATAACAGAAACATGAGTCTAAAAGCTTGATAGTCTGGTGATTTTGTTTCTCACATGTCAATGATAACTTGACATTTAAAATACAAATAGCTCTCTCCTAAAGCATGTTTACTTTTCTGTTTATATTGACTGAATGTGATCTCTGCTGGACACGAATAATCTAGTCATTTACTGTTGAGAATTTTTAACTGTTGTTGAATATATTTTAAACATAAATAACCGTTGAAATCATTATGTACTTGAAATAAATCAATTTCAACTGCATATTTTTGAAACCAAATATTGGTATCCAATACCTTTCAAAGTTAATGTCATCCTTGCAAACATAATTTTTAGTTTCATTTCTCAGAAGTCAGAGAATGTACAACAATTTCTGTTATGAAAGAGTATTTGCTTTTAACTAAAGCTTATAGAAAATCAGTATTAAGAAAAAAGCTCTGGAAATGATTATTTTGAGCTATTTAATTTGAACATATGCTTTCTACTATAATTGTTGAAGTAAAAATATATATGTATTTTAATATCAAAATCTTATATTACAGTTATCTTTGAGTGTTCACCATGTACTACAGACTGAACAAGGTTTCTTTTTTTTTAACGATTTTATTTATTTATTCATTTATCCCCCCCTTGCTGCTTGTGCTCGCTGGGTCAGCTAACCACGCCGCACGGGCGGGCTTGCCTTCACCAGGAGGCCCCGGGAACTGAACCCGGGGCCTCCCATATGGTAAACGGGAGCCCTACTGATTGAGCCACAGCTGCTTCCCTGAACAAGGTTTTGAAATACTAAATTCCCATAAATTTTTACAATACTGAGCCATGATTTTAAATTTAGTACACATCTATAGATCAAAGTCCATAATTATTGGTGATACTGTTAAATATGATACAACATATATTAGTTTCGTATTGCTGCTATAATAAATTACCACAAACTTAGTGGCTTAAAATAACACAACTTTATTATCTTACAGTTCTTTATTATCTTTAGTTCTGGGTCTCACAGACTAAAATCAAGGTGTGAGCAGAGCTGCATTCTTTCTGAAAGCTCTAAGGGAGAATCCATTCCTTGATTTTTGTAGCTTCTTAAAGTTGCTCACATTCCTTAATTCATGACTCTCTTCCAGCAATTCTACCACTCAAACCTCTACTTCCTTCATCACGTCTCCTTCTCTGATTCATACTCCTCTCTCCTTTACCTTATAAGGATCCTTCTGATTACATTGGGCGCATCTAGAAAATCTTCCCATTTCCAGATCTTTAACTTAATGACATCTGCAAAGTCCCTTTTGCCATGTAAAGTAACACATTCAGAAGTTCCAGGGAATTAGGATTGAATATCTTTAGGGTTCATTATTCTTCTCACCACACAAGAAGAGGTAAATTCTAAGGGTGTTATGAATAATCTCAGATTTTCTCATCTCTGCAAATGAGATATCTTGCCCTCATAAGCAAGCAGTGTAACTGGGATAAAATCAGTTTCTGAGGAAATTAGGACATATATGTTCTATTAATCCTTGCACAAGACTATAGATATGATTGAGTTTCTTTCAGATTTGTCAATGAAATGGTTGATCAAAGTACAGAACTATCAAGTGAAAAACTCCTTATAATATGTGAATTGATTTATAGAATAATAAATCTCTCTTGAGCTTTACTCCTTTAGGTTTGTTCTTTATATTGTTTTACTCCAGGTGATAGTTTCCCAAAGCAGAGTGTTTCTTTTTAGGAAAATGTATCTGTCAGATCTTCAGTTCAGATGACTACTTTCAACCAAGTTATTTTCATAACCCAATGGATAACAGGGAAAGACTAGTTTTGCCTTTTGTATTCCATGTCTTCTTCCCCAGAATGAGATTCAATGCTGGAAGTGGGACAACCAACTTTCAGTCATGAGGTGATAAGCATTTTAGGCTACATGCTAAGGATGGCTGAGCAGAAAGATAAATTGGGCCTGACTCAGTGATGTCAATGGCACTAAACTTGCTACTAACAGAATTTACTGTTGTTTTTTTTTTTGTTTTTTTTTTTTTTTGAGAAAAATAACCCCTAACTTGATCAAGAAATTATTATTTGGATTCTCTATTATAGGCAAACACAAACTCTAACAAATACAAATCTAAAAAAAAAATCACATAAAGCTCTATCTTCTTCTTGAATTCCATCTGATTGTCTGCCTGAGAGTTCAATATAGAATAGTAAACTGAGCTACAGACCCTTAAGGAATAGATTTACTTTTAAAATATACTTTACAATATTTTATTTTATTTTATTTTCAATATTCTTGACTATGAAGATTGTAGAAAAGTTGCATAACATGGTAGAAAGAATAAGACACTGGGATCAAAATTTCTACATATTACTTATGATTTGCTATTGAATAACCTGGGCCTGCAAGACAATCATTTTATCACTCTGAGTCTCAGACTCATCATCTATAAAGTAATGGGATTAAATTTCAAGTCCTTTTAAGTCTCTTATAGTTCTAATAGTATATGATTGTTCCTGTTCTCTGTCTGACACCCTGTACTGCAGATGATTATTATAAAAGTTCACATGAAGAATGAGGCAGTAGATTCAAATTAGTACAGATTAGCCAACTTTAATTTAGCTGATTATGGTTACTCCTTTCTTCAGTCGCATAAAACACACTGCTGTGGTTTTAACTCTTGCTAATGATACCTAATACCGTCAATCAATGATTTTCTCATCTACTGTTGGCAGATTGGATTGTGCTTGCTACATCTATTTCTAGCACATGGTCATAATGACCTGGTACAATAGCTTTGTTGGTGAGAATGGACGTATTCTTCAAATAAGAGAAGAACTGAGAAAATCAAATTTTAAAAAATACTATAAAGCAAATATCTGGAGCCAGTCCTGGAGGCTACTTTTCAATATTCCATTCTAGAAATTTCATGGCATCTGTTTTAGTTTTCTGGCTTCTAAAACAAATACCATACAATGAGTTGACTTAACAATAGGACCTTATTGGCTCATGATTTCAGAGGCTAGAAGGCTTGTTTCCTCCTGAGATCTGTATCTTCTGGGTTCCTTGGATCTTCCATAACATGGAGTATTAGTCAGCCAAAGGGGTGCTGACAAAGTACCAGAAACCTGTTGGTTTTTATAAAGGGTATTTATTTGGGGTAAAGGCTTACAGTTACAAGGCCCTAAAGAGAACAACTCAAGGTACTTTCTCACCCAAAGTCTGTTGCCATGTGTTGATGCAAGATGGCGGGTGATATCTATGAGGGTTCAGCCTTTCTCCTTCCTCTTAAGGCTCTGTGGGCCCAGCTTCTTCCAATCTCAGCTGTAGGGCTCAGCTGCTCTGTTCTCTTCAGCAGCAAACTATCAAGTGAATGGCTTAGCTCTCTTCCTGGGGCCACAGGGTCCTTCTCCATGTCTATGGAGCTCCCTTCTTCTTTTCTCAAGTATCTGCTTCTTTCTCCTTGATCCAGTGTCTGTTTATACAGCCCACCAAGGGGCTGACTTACACCCTACTGACTTGGTCAAATCAAAGCCCTAATCTTAACATAATCAAGTAAATGTAAAACCTTTGAGTTTAATACAATTAAAGGGTAACATGCCCAGAGGAACAGACCAGTTTACAAACATAATCTGTATCTCTTTTTGGGATTCATAAATAATATCAAACTGCCACACATGGAAATGCACATGGAGGCATCTTGTTTCTCTTCTGGGTTCCTTTGACACCAGCTTCTAGCTTCATCCCATGGCTTCTCTCTGTGACCAATTTCTTTTGGCTATAAGGATTGGACCATACTGGAATAAGCCCACCCTCATTCAATTTTGGCACACACCTTAACTAATAACATCTTCAAAGGTTCTATTTTCAAAGGAGTTCACACCTAGAGGACCAAAGGTTGGGACCTAAACTGACATGAGTTAGTCCCCAACACCATCTTAATTATGTGACAGCTATGCTAGTGGAAAATGAACTCCATTTGGCAAGAATTTTCTTCTGTTTTGTACACTGCTACATCCCAAATGCCTGGAACACTGTATGGCACAGAACAGGCATTCAAGCAATAGCTGTTGACTTGAATTTAATAGAGATGGTTCAGTTTTTATTTAGTCCCTTTGGAAGAAAATTGATGTGCTTAGGGCAGATAATTTCCAATTATAAAATCCAATAACTTATTTTCTTACATAGGATGCTCCATGGAACATAAAAGAAATGTTCTGAGAAAATACATTTAGGTATGTTTTTCTGATTTTTGCTCATTAGAATCACTGGGAATGAAATTCAACATTATAACCTTTTAAAATACACAAGCATTAAATGCATAAATTGTACATACTTAAAATACAAACTATGCAGGCACTCTGGCAGCAGGAGCTCAGTTCAATTATGTGGGCACAAGTGGGAGAGTGAAGAAGAGCTAGATTTGGGAACAAGGACATCATTGCTGTCAGGGTGCTGTCAGGTGCTTTAATTAATCTGGAGGAGGGAAGCCTATGTGGTAAGAGCATATTACTGAGATATTATATCACCCATGTTCTAAGTCACTTCTGAGATGAAAAGAGCAGAGAAGTAAGAATACCAACTGGGAGGATTTCTTTCAAGGTAAGCATTGATTAAGCTGAATAAATTTAAAGGGAGCCATTATAGGCTATATTTCGCCATCATTCTAGTAGATAAGTAGGATTGAAATATGGGTTAATATCTTATTAATTCTAGAGGATCTATACTTAAATAAACTAGCCTGCTCCATAGTGGGAGTAGATTGAATTTACTAACCATGAACACTTAAAAATCTTAATATCTGGGTATTCTAGTAAATGTTTCATGATAAAGCCTTTTAATAAAATCCTGCATTGGACATTTTCAAATAAAAAATAGTAACACACCCACAAATGTAAACAATGCAGATTACCCAGGTTTTACATTTTAAAGCTAAGATGAAGAGCAAAGGAAGAAGACATATGCAATCAGTGTTATTTCTGGGTGGAAAATTGAGACTAGGCAGCAAGAAAAATGTAGGGGTTTAAAATCTTTTAATGGAAATTCCACTTGATTTACATTATTACCTTATTGTGCCAATTCTCCCCTCCTTAGTCCAGTCCCCAACTATGCCTCCAACTTCCTCTCCCAACCCCCACCAATCACAATAGCTTTCTTGCAGCTCTTCAACACATCAAGCACGCATCACCTCATGATGTTTTCATACTTTGTTTTATCTAGCCAGAATGTCATTCAGTCATTTATACACGCAGCTTACACCCCCATCTAATGCTAGTCTGCCTTCAAATATCACCTCATCAGCCTTCACTTATTGCCATATCTCAAGCAGCACAATATTTCACTTTTTATCTTCTGGTATGCCCCATGAAACCATACTGAGCATGGTCTTGAGTTTACCATATGAGCCATATCTCCTGATTTGGCTTTGTTGTTCTAAAAGCACATATTAATACCTTATATTACAATACTTATTAATTTGCTTCTGACCTTTCTTCCCTCTAGAATATAAGCTCCATGAGAGTTTCCTTTTTCCTTCACTGCATTATCCCTATCACCTGGCATACAGTGGCTGCTTATTAAAACTTACTTGAAATTGCTTGTGTGCTTTAATGTCAGCCTCTTCAAAACATGTTTGACTTTTCTCAGCCTTTCTTCTGCCTTAATAGCTAAGATGAGACATGACTTTCCATCATGTCTCCCACTCAAATATTTCTATCTTAGACAATTCTCTCACAGTGTCTCTATCAGTCATCCTCTGTCCTTAAGTTTTGAGTATTGAGCACATTATTATGAATTTATCATAATAATGGATTATTATTACTAATTACAATAATAATTATTATAATGAGTTAATACATACTTCTTAATGTAGTGATGGTAAAAATAATAATTACACTCAAATAATTATTACCCCTTGCAGTATCTGTGTAATTCTTAAAGAAGTAAAGTGCTATTCTCTACAAAGTTTTAATAATGTTTATGAAAATAATTTTATCTCCACAAATTTTTATACAGCATATATTTTCAGTGATTATTGGTTTTGTAAAAAAAAAAAAAGCACATAAACAAACCATAAAAAAATACACAATACTTTCTTACTCCTAAACTTTGATCATTTGCCATAGATTACTTTTTCTGCCTCATTTATTTCTACTGCCTCTCATTAAAAAATAAGTTCTATTTGCACTGAGCTGCTTTCTGTTCCTCTAATGATACATTCTCACTTTTATTAGCATATGGAAAAGCACTTGAATCCTATGTTTAACACTTTCTTCAAGAAGGTGACCTTGACCCTTTCTGCATGAATTATTTGCTTTCCCTGATTGCTTTCACAGCACCAACATCCAGGGAGTCCCCTAACAGAGTACCTACAATACTGCAATTGCTTACTTAGTAGTCTTTTTCCACCTACTAAGATGATAAATTCCACATGGCCGAGGACACAACTCTTGTTCACACTAGATCATTAATTTCTGGCTCAGTAAATAACAAAGAGATGAACTTTAGTATGAAAGGAAATAACGTGTAGTTTTGATAGTGTGATAAAAAAAAAAATTGTCACCCAGGCTTGCTTATTCTTCAAGTTCAAGAGAGTTTCCCTTAGAAGGTCTGTGGATAGAATGGTACCATTATTGGTATTTCTAGCACAATACATCATTGGAAAAACATATTTGTTCTGATCATGTAAATTCTTACCACTATCACCTTTACAAGTTCATTTAAGAAGGTACCATCCTTGCTTCCCTAACAAAGGTGAAGTAACTTGAAAATAGTTAACAAGATAAACATACATAGCAATCAGAATATAGCAATAGAGTATTAAATTAATCTATATACGTTAAGTGAATGTACCACATGGCAGGGTATTGACAAGAGTAATCTGGGCTTCAATAGCTTAATTTTGTTCAATAATATTTATTGAAATTAATAGTATATGGGAAATACAATTAAAGTAGAGGTTGTGGTGAAAGGAAAAAGAAAGTCAAAGATGCAGTTGGTAAATTTGAGTAGTTCATAGGGTTCATGCAGAAATATTACAAACAGGCCATAAAGGAAAGTTTGATCTGGAACATGGACAGTTCTGTATAACAAAGTAAAGGATTCTGGATGCTCTTCAGTAAGCTATGGGATCATTTGAACAGAATAAGTGTGTTATTAGAGATTTCCCAATGAAGGTTTATCTTTGGAGAAATTTTGCTCTAACCCAGAAAGAGAGAATTAACAACCAACTAGAAGATGTTTATACTGGAGCTTCTCATCAATATATTATGGCTTGCTGTAGTGGCATGCTCAATAAACCTGTCAGAAAAATTAAATAAAAGCATGTTAAGAAACAATTGCTACCCTTCTCAGATATCTACTCATTTAGTCAAGGCTAACAATGAAAAACATCTTTTTGTGAGGAGTGGAATGTTAAAGTTTCAGGGAGAACAATATCAGATTCAAACACATCATTTTATCAACCACATTAAGGATGTATCATATTATGTGTAAATGGAAAGACAGGGTTTCTCCTCATCTTCCCTTCTTGCTTATCTGTAACTTCCTTCTTTGTCAGTGAGAAACCTGGCTTCTGCCATCCAGCATCCATTTACTAATTTGTTCAACTTTGGTATACATGTAAAGCTGTTTCCAGAATAGGTAACCCTTACTAGCATGAGAAGCAAATTTACTTACTAGAGCTCAGTGTTTACGTACATTTCATTTTGTGCTTAGTCTTAAAGTTTCCAGGAAAAACACCATTTTCCAAAGCCTCTTCAAGGTTTTAATGACTGGTATAAACATTTGTGTACAGGTTTTTGTATGAACATAAGTTTTCAAAGGAAATAAGGTGCTTAAAAATTGTGAATGCTTATTTAATATGAAAAAAATCTTCAGGGCATGGTAAATTATTAATTTGAATTAGATTAGATGCAAAAGAGATGAAAAAACAAATAATGATGCAAACAATATGGAAACCTATTTTTTCTCTCATGGAAAATTATGGATATTGTGGTCCCATCGCTGATATGCTCCATGATCATGCTGAGCAATGTCTTGAGTTTACCATATGATCCAAAAAAAACTGCCTCAGCTCCAGCCATCATGTCATTGTCCAGCCAGAAAAAGGAAGAAATGAGCTAAGGATATGCCTTTCTGTTTAAGAAAAAACACAGAATTTGTATATACCGCTTACTTGTACATCTCATTGGCAAAAACCTGATCACATGGACACACCTATCTCCCAGGAATGGCTGGAAATATAATCTTTGTTCTTGTCATCCACATTCCAGCTAAAACTTTGGGAGTATACTATTACTGATGGAGGGGAGAATGGCTACTGTAAAATATTTCTGAACTAGTGTTTTCCATATTACTAAGTACTGGTCAATGAAGAAGTGGTATGCATAGCTTCTGGGAAAGGAGAATCTTTTTCCTTTCCTTTCTCGTTCCAGGTGGTTGACTGGTAAGCAGGATGGCTAGACCTAATATTACCAAACTGGTCCATGAGGGGAATTTAAAATTAGAAGCTACCAGGATGGAACTCTTGAGATACAAGCAATAAGTCTGGTTGCCTACCACCCTATGAAAGAGAAATTAACTTCTGTTTGTTTGTTTTTTTAATGCTGTTGTTTTAAGTTTTCTCTCAACGGCAAACTTAATCCTAAATAATACATCAGAAAATCAGCTTTCTCTTTCCCAATAACTTCATTCAAATCACTACTACCACGAGATCGACTTGTTTTGAAAGTTTCCTAGGAAAAAAATTAGGATTAATGGTGAATTACAATTAAACAGATATCATTTAATTAATTGTATTCTGAGTGTGTACTATGTGTTAGACACTGTGTGGGTATCAGTGTTATAGTGTAAGGGAAACTGCCTTCAAGTAATGTTCTGTCTGGTTAAGGATGGATATTTTATTTTATTTTTATTTTTTTTTTAAGATTTTATTTATTTATTCATTTATCCCCCCCTTGCTGCCTGTGCTCGCTGGGTCAGCCAACCACGCCGTGCGGGCTGGCTTGCCTTCACCAGGAGGCCCCAGGAACCGAACCCGGGGCCTCCCATATGGTAAACGGGAGCCCCACTGATTGAGCCACAGCTGCTTCCCAGGATGGATATTTTAAAGAAATAATCTTACAAAAATATATGTATAATTTGGGAGAGTACTACGAAGGAAAGCAAGAGGAGAAAGTTTCAGGCAGTGAGAGTTACCCATCTGAAAATTAGGCTACTTTCCTCATTTCTTATTGTTGATTTTCAGGCACAGACTGGATGACAGCTGAAGGGTATTTTGCAAAAGTTTGAGTGTAGAAAAATGGACCCACTGAAATTTAAGGTCCATTGCAAACCAGACATAGATCCTATGATTTGAAAATCTTATAGAAATCATTCTATAAATCTTAAGGTTGTTTAAGGCATAAATTCTAATAGCTCTATTTTAATGCTATTATGTTCTGGTTGATGGGAAACTTGATGATTAATTATCATGGTATCAAAAGGTGTGTATTTAAGTCCAAAATTATACTTCAGTTTCCTCAGGAGTTAGAATGTCTTTTATCTTCCTCCATAGCATTTGATGCAGGTGTTGTACATATCAGCTGCTTAATGAATATGTGTTGCTGAGTAACTCACCTTGTCACAAGATGAAGCTCAATTAAAGCTCTAGGTAGTCAGATAATTCCAAGAAGACATTAGTTCCATGTTCATAGTATAAATGATTTGGGAACTTAAAGAAAGAGTGCAGCGATCCAATAATGTCAGTCTTATTAGCTCCATTAGGTTTCTTCCTCTTCCTCTTAAGCATGATTATTTCTTTTCAAAATAGCACAGTGCCTTATAGCTAATGTAAATGATCTTTAAAGTGTTAGGCTACAACATAAGGCTAAGGACATGTACTGATGTGGTCTTATTAATTTTTAACTTGGTGTGCTTGCTTTCTTTAGGCAATCTATATTCTAAACTTATATGAAATTGGAGTTTGCAAAGAGTTGCTAAAAGTGATCTCTAGTTTTACTACCAGGAGCACTATTCTTCTTGAAATGCCTTTCTGTGGCATTTCATTTTATCTCTAAGTAATATTAGTCTCCTTCACTAACTATCAACTAAATAATGCAATAAGGTGACCAGGTTGACTTATAAACCTAAAAAAAATTAATGCTTATTTTTTTAAGTAGCAGAATTATATTAAAGACCTTGAGGGCATCTAACATGTAGATATTTCTGAAAGCAAAACATACAATCAAAAATGAAAAAAAAAAACCAAGTTTTCAGGCAAATCATTAAAGTGACATTTTCAGCAACAGCTCTTTAAGAGAGAAAAATTTGGTGAATATTAAAGATGAGAATAATTAATTGGAGGGGGAAATTGACTATTATCTCACTCAGTTTTTTCAATGGTTTGGCTTTACAACAGAATGAGATAAAACACGTGATAGTCAAGTTCATGTGTAGACTTGGCAGGTGATGGTGTCCCACAGTTTGGTCAAGCAAGCACTGGCCTGATTGTTACTGTGAGGCTGATTACATCTACAATCAACTAAGAAGATTCTGTTCAGCAATGAGAAGCATCTCATCTAGTCAGTTAAAGGCATTAAAAGGAGAAGTGATGATTTCAGCAGTCAAAAGAGAGAAATTCAAACTCTGCTTAAGCCAGCCAGCTTCTCCTGGGGAATTCATTGAAAACCTTCATCAGAGTTTTCATCTTCCAGCCTGCCCTGAGGAATTTGGACTTGCCCAGCCCCACAGTTGTATTAGCTCATTCCTATAATAAGTCTTATTATATTTACCATATATAATTATATACCTCCTGCCAGTTCTGTTTCCCTGGAGAACAGAACATTATAACTAACTAATTTTGAATGAATAAGATAAATTTAAGAAAAATGCAACTTAATTTTAAGAATTTTGCCTCAGGAATGATAAGCTTGTTTGTGACTTCCTTGATTGAATTATTAGACAAACAAATAGCAGTTCTCATGGAAAAAGCTGTATATAAAGTATATCTAAGGTCAAGTCTTTTGCCATCACTCACTAATTACATGGCCTTGAGCTATTTATGTAAATTTTATCAACTTTTGCTATCTCATTGGTAAAAAAATAATAATATCCACCTGATGTTTCTGTAAATTTTAAGTGAGCTATTATAAGAATCAACCAAAAATATTCTTTTGATAAATTAAAGATAAAATCATCCTAGATATCATTTACTTTGCTTTCATGTTTATGAATCTTAAGAACAACACATTTTGGGATAATATGGTCTTTTCTCTCTCATTACACTTTGTGGTAAATTTAATTTCTAAGCCCCTTTGAGAATCCCATGTATACTATGCAAGTACAGAAATACATGTACTTCCTTAAATAAAGAATGTTTATGTAATTTCAACAAGTATGCATAATTCAGAGAGGAAACCTCCAGCTCTTGAAAGTCCATACTAGACCATTGTTTTCAGTATTTTTTAGTCCAAGTTCCAAGGAGAATATAAAAACTCCAATCAATATTTCCTGCTTCTGACTATATGTAGAAGTGGATATATTTGAATCAGTTTGTGTGCAAGGTGGGAAAGTAGTGGTAAGTGTTGAAGATCTGATATAGTTTTACAAGATATTATATTTGATTGTAATAAGCAGTCCAACTATATGAAAAGATGATAGAATTATAGAAACACAGGCTTATAAATCCATAATAAATTAATCATTATGGGTTTTTTAATACTACATGAGTTTGCCAGATTTACAAATACCATGTAATGGTTTAACTTTGCAACAGATTGAGATGAGAGTGAATGGGGAGAAGTTTATTATTTGCAAATAAATATTTGAATGTTGTAGCAGTTTGGCATTGTATATGAATTCCAAAAATAGATATTGGATTATGTTTGTAAACTGGTTGGTACCTGGGTGTGATTAAATTATGATTAAGGCTATGATTGGGCCACATCAGTAGGATGCTGAGTCCTCACCCCCTTGGTAAGTGGGGACTCACAGATAAAACTACTCAGCAGGCAGAAGAGTGAGTTGGAGTTTTGATACTGAGTTTTGAGCTGGAGCCCAGGAAGTGAACACACAGAAGAACAAAGATAATTCATCTTCAAATGGGCTTACATCCACAGGAATGTGAATTTTAAGATTAAGAACCTAGTTTTTGTTGTGGTACATGATTCAGTTTACCATGCATTCACAAAATGATGATTTATCTTTTTTTGTAAGAAACAAAATTTGATTTATATTGCAATCAATAAGTATGTTATAAGGAAAGAGGCTGTTTCACATGTTTTATAAAAGTTACATATAGGGAAGCGGCTGTGGCTCAATCAGTAGGGCTCCCGTTTACCATATGGGAGGCCCCGGGTTCGGTTCCCGGGGCCTCCTGGTGAGGGTAGGCCCGCCTGCACGGCGTGGTTGGCTGACCCAGCGAGCACAAGCAGCAAGGGGGGGATAAATGAATAAATAAATAAAATCTTAAAAAAAAAAAAAAAGTTTCATATAGGGTTTATATTGGACAATAGATGATGTAATATGGGAAAGTATAAAGTATAAAGATTTTTAAAAAGAATTTTGAAGCTTAATTTAGAGAGAAAGAATGAAGGGGCACTGATCAATAACAAGGAATGTCTATAGGGAAGGAGAACAGCAATTTAGAGATATTGTGAAAGAAAAATATAATGGCTTTGAGTCATTGTGGGAAAAAATGACCTTAGCCTTTAAAAACCAGAAAGATTCAGAAAATTGAAAGGCTTAAAAGGAACATTTTTTATGAAATGTCTATAGCTACTAACAGTGACATTATTCCTATAACAGACTCAACTGCAGATTCCCACAAATGACTCTTAAAAGGAATAAACACATTGTGATGATACATTCATAGAGTCACTAAATTATGAACTTTAAAAGTAGCATGGGAATATTACTTAAGAATTCTTTTAGAACATTTATTTAATTTACTCAGGACATATTGAAGAGAGTGAACTCTTTTATAAGAAACTTAAAATCTAGCTAAGACATTAGGAACCTTTGAAGGAGGACCATGATTATAAAGAAAAATTTCCCACTTGCCAAATTCTTTTTGTTTACTTGAAGATTTGAGGGTCCAGTGCAAAAGTTACCTTCCCTGTGAAGCTTCTCTTTATATTCCTGGTGAAATTATTCCTCTTTAGATTATTTATATATATTTTTATCTATTCAAGTCATCCATTCATTAGCTATTTATTGACATCATATTTTGCACCATAAATTGTATTTTGTGGGAGATACAAAGAAATTCCCCTTTAAGAAACTCACATTTTAAGGGTGAAAAATGACAGGTAAATAGAAATTACAAGTCAATTTCTCTTAAAAATGAAAAAATGTAAGTAGAGACCTAACTGTTCAGTGTGTCTTTTGGGATGGTAGGAGAGCAATGGTAGGTACCATAACTTATTTCCTTATTCTGTTAACACTTTACAAAGTACCTGCGTTCTGGATGTCACTCAATAAATGATTACTAAAGTAATGTATAAACAGAGAAAAGGTAAAATACTTAGCTCAATGTAAGGGCTGATTTCAAATACAGGAACATCAAGGAACAGGGACGGGACATTTAACAAAAACTTCCTCAAAGTAGGATTCTGTTAAGAAAACAACAGTGGCCGCATAGTTTTGGAAATTTCCTAAATTCTCTCATAAAAACAAACAGAACAGCCAAGAAAAAAACAAAAACGCATGGAAAATGCATTCAGTAAAAATACTTGAAAAATCTTCTCACATAATCCACAATATGAGTGTGAGGGGATAAACCACCGACTACAAAACATCTATGAATTCAGTATTAGAGCAGGGGGAAGTATTGGGAAGTAACAGAATGTCTAGCAGACCTAAAATCTTCAGAGTTGCTTTTAATTATTCATGCAAAAATTCCAAAGCTGATTTGAAAAGAGAGTGAAACTGTAAACAGTTCATATGTTCAAGAGCAGGTGAGTGCAAAGGGCTATAGTACGGTTTGAAGGAGGATAAAGTAGTTTGAGCTTCATGAATGCTCAAAACTAAGCAGACATGGAACATTTCCAGGAGAAAGTTCTGCTTTGAGGAAGAAAATGCTAAAATTTGTTAAAAATAAACTCCAAGCAGAACAGTCAGAGACAATAGAGGCAAATGGAAAAGAAGATCCAGGTAAAATGAGGAGGGGGAACAGAGTCAGGAAGTCTCTAAAATTAAGCCATTGAAGAAGAGAAAAACTCTAGAGCTCTGAATTAGGGAAAAAAAAAAAATCTCATCATGTCTCCATTCTAGAAATCCAGGCAAAATAATTATCCATACAAAGGAAGAATAAAGAGAAAATAAGGAAGTCAAATACCATACATTGTGCTTATAGGAAAAAAGACAAGGTCTAAAGTAGAAAGAACATGGGAACATATACAGTTGCAGTTTATGCATTAAGAGATCAATCAAAATAAAATGGAAGAACAATTTGGTATATGAGAAAGAAATGGAGAAAAGAAAAAGGTTAGATAAAAAGTGTAAATATTCAAGACAGGCAAAGTAGATTCAACTTGCACATATTAGGAATGTCAGAGCAAAAATAAAATTTCAAATAATCAGATTTAAAAGATCATTCTAGAAAACCTTATGAAAGTAACGTTTAAAATGGTTTGAAATATTTTGCGCTTTGGCTGTACCATTTTGTATTACTGAGAGTAATATTGTCTCCCAGTTGTTTTGCATTATTGTCAGCCTTTTGTATTGTCAACAATTTTTATTTTAGCTGTTATAATAGGTTTGTAGTGTATCGTGGTTTTAATTTGCACTTACCTAAGGGTTAATGATGCTGGACAGCATTTAATGTGCTTATTTATCATCCTAGTATCCTCCTTGGTGAAATCTGTTTCAGTCGTTAACCAATCTTTTAAACTAGGCTATTGTAGTGTGTGGAACAATGTCCCCCTAGAAGATAATGTCCAACCAGAATCTCTGAATGTGACCTTATTTAGAAGATGGATGTTCTCAAAGGTAATTAAGGATCTTGAGAGGAGACCATCCTGGATAGGGTGTGCCCTTAATCCAATGACAAGCATCCTTAGAAGAGAAGAATAAATAGACAAGAAGGTGATGTGAGTTTGGTTGGCAAAGACTGGAGTGATGCATTGACCAGCCAAGGAGAACTAAGGATTACTGGCAGCCAACAGATGAGAGAAGCATTTTACAGTTTCTCCCTCAGTCTCCAGAAGGAGCAAATCCAACCAACATCTTAAATTTGGACTTCTGACCTCCAAAACTGTGAAAGAATTAATTTCTGTTATTTTAAGCCACCAAGTTTATGATCATTTATTACAGCTGCCCCAAGACACTAATACAGATATATTCTTATTATTGAGATTTTGAGAGTTCTCTATATATTCTTGATATATTCTTGATACAAGACATATATTAGATAAGTGATTACAAATATTTTCTGCCAATTGTTCATGTGTTCCTTTTCTATAAAGAGTATTTTGTAGAGCAAAATATTTAAATTTCTTTAAACTTTTCTTTTGGAATAATTTCAAACTTAACAGGAAAGTTGAAAAATCATACAAACCCATGCAAAGAACTCCAACAAGACTCCATTCCCAGGTTCCAGGATACACAAATTTAAACATGCTGTCACCTTTGCCATCTATCTATCTATCTATCTATCTATCTATCTATCTATCTATCTATCTATCTATCTATCATCTATCTATCTATCTACCTATCTATATAATTTAATTTCTCAACACTTGAGAATAGGTTGCATGCATCATACTTCTTGAACACATAATATTTTCATGTGCTTTTCCTACATTCAAGGATATTCACGTATATAATCACCATAAGTGCACTTAGCAAGTTCAAGAATTTTAATATTGAATTAAAGATTAAATTCCATGTTCCAATCCTTTCCATATTCCCCGATGATATCCCTTTGAGCCTTTTCTCCTGCATTCTTAGATCCCACATACTATCATGTGTTTCATTTAATTGTTATTATCCCTTTAGTTTCTCTCTTTTTTAATTGTGGGAACATAAATATAACCTAAATCTTTTCATTTCAACCCCAAGCTTATCATTCAGTGGGTTTAATCACATTCACAATGTTACAGTATGCTCACCACCATTCATTACCACAACTTTTTCTTCACCCCAAACAGACATGTTATATACTCAGTTTGCACTAATTTCCATTGTCCCTGTACCTCACCCTGGTAACCTGTGATCTTTCTGTCTCTATGAGCTTGCATACTGTCTGTTATTTTCTTTGCTGTTAATGTGTTAAATTTAACATCCTAAATCCATAAAATCTCATTTGCTTTGATACTAACTTAACTTCAATAGCATACATAAACTATATTGTTATATCCCTTTATCTCCCCCACCTTTGTGTAATTCTTGTCATAAATTACATATTTATACATTATGAGTCTAAAGCTATTGGTTTCTATTACATTTTTGCTCTTGCCTTTTAGATCCTGTAAGAAGTAAAAAGTGGAGTTACAAATAAACATCACAATAGTACTGTCATTTATATCTATTTATGTCATCATCTTTATCAGAAATCTTTATTATTTCATATGGCTTCAGTTTTTTGTCTAGTGACCATTCCTTTCCACCTACAGAACTTCTTTTAGCGTTTCTTCCAGGGTCGGTCTAGTGGTGACGAAGAACCTCAGCTTTTGTTTATCAGCAATGTTTCAATCCCTCCCTCATTTGTGAAAGACAGTTTTACTGGATGTAGAATTCTTGGTTGGCTTTTTAATTTTTGTTTTTCTTTCAGCACTTCAAACATGTCTGCACACTCCACTGCCTTCTTGCCTCCAAGGTTTCTGATGAGAAATTGCACTTAATTTTATTAAGGGTTCCTTGCTTATGACATGTTGCTTCTCTCTTGCAGGTTTCATACTTTTCTTCTTATCTTTGGCATTTGACAGTTTGATTATAATATGGCATGGTGTGAATCTATTTTGGGTTTATCCTGTTTGAAGTTTGTGATCATCTTGGATGTGTATATTTATATTTTTCATTAAATTTGGGACGTTGTCAGCCATTATTTAATTGAATATTTTCCTTGGTCTTTTTTCTCCTTCTCCTTCTGCAATTAACACAATGTGTATATTTGTACAATTGATGGTGTCTTAAAGATTTCTCAGGCTTTCTTCAATTTTCTTCATCCTTTTTTTTTTTCTCTTCCTCAGACTGGAGAATTTCAGTTGTTGCATCTTCAAATTCTCTGATTCTGTCTTCTACAAGTTCAAAACTGCTGTTGAACCTCTGTAGGGAACTTTTAGTTTTTGTTAGTTTGGTCATCAGCTATGTTTGGTTCCTTTCCCTAATTTTCATCTCTCTATGTGCCTTATGAGACCCTGAGCTATTACCAGAGTTAAGCTGTGTCC
Source organism: Tolypeutes matacus (assembly GCA_026826555.1). Taxonomy (NCBI): domain Eukaryota; kingdom Metazoa; phylum Chordata; class Mammalia; order Cingulata; family Chlamyphoridae; genus Tolypeutes; species Tolypeutes matacus. The sequence continues at coordinate 4,935,334 of JAKSZT010054457.1, forward strand.
AGACTTCTCACCTACAGAAAGAGTGAGATCGTAAAGGACTTTATTTTAAGCCAGTAAGTTTGTTATAATTTTCATGCAGCAATAGAAATCATTTTTATTTTTTTTTAATTTTAAAGAAGCTTTAGATTACATAAATGTTACAGAAAAAATGTAGGGGATTCCCATATGCCCCCCCTCCTCCCCCTCCCACACTTTCCCACATTAACAGCATACTTTATTAGGGTGGTACATTTGTTACAATTGATGAACACATATTGATTAGTACAGTTCTCAGAGGTTTTGGTATGATAATTAGGATTAGATCCACTCATGCACAGTTTAGCATTAAGCCCGGGAGTTTAAAAACAACTTAACTGGGTCATTTTATCAAGCTCTTCCCCTTCAATCACGTCTTTAAGACTTTCCTATTCCATCAGCTTCCCTTGTGGTCCTCTAGCCAGAAACTAACCACTCTATAGAATGAGGAAACAAACAAGATTTGGTCCTTCCCTCTAAGCTACACAAAGCAAGAAGAATGTTCTCTGCCCTCAGAGATTTGGCTTCTAGTCTTCCTTTCCTGGCTGCATTTGCTGTTGCTGCCATCCACCTATATCATGAAACAGCAGAGGGAAAGGAAAGAATAAAAAGAGGATTTCCCCACTTTTTCTAAACTTTAAAAATTACCTTTTTCACCCAATGAGCCAGAACTAGAGAGTAGAGAGTTTTTTCCTGGCTTTCCCTCTGTCTGCACCACAGTATTTGTGTTTGAGTTTCAGATTCTATTGATGTAAAGTCTAATTCAGGTATGTTGATGTCAGAGTGGTGAAAAAAAGGGCATACTCACCACTGGTTTGGTGATACTCCAAATTCTCCTTGTCTTTTCCCATTCTGGCTTTTGATATTTAGAGAGTTTTCAAATATTTGTTCATGAATTTGGCTCACATTTCACAGTGAAATTCAGTGAGTGATAAAAAGAGGTGTATTTTTAAAACATCTAATCACAACCGAAACACCAAACTTTATTTATTTCTTTATGCTGTATTTATTTAATAATAAACTTTATTTGAGAACAGTTTTAGGTTTACAGAAAACCTGTACACAAAGTACAGATAGAGTTCCTATATACCCCCCCATATATGCAATCTTTCCTTTATTATAAACCTCTTGCATTACTGTGGTACATTTGTTACAAATGATGAACCAATATTGATACATTTTAGTAACTAAAGTCCATAGTTTATATTAAAGTTGACTTTTTGTGTATACAGTTTTATGGGATACGACAAGTGCATAATGTCATATACCTACCATTATGGTGTTATTCAAAGTAATTTTCATCACCTAAAATCCCTGTGCTCTTATTGAACCTACATACTCCCCTCCACCCTACCCATGGCAACCACTGATCATTTTATTGTTTTTATAGTTTTGCCTTTTCTATAATGCCATATAGTTGGAATCATACAATAAGTAGCCTTTACAGACTGGCCTCTTTCATTCTTATTACTGAATAATATTTCTTTGTATGGATGTGCCACAATTTGTTTATTCCTTCTCCCGTGGAAAGGCATCTTGGTTGCTTCCAATTTTTTCTAATTATGGGTATAGCTTCAATAAACTTACATTGTCGGCATTTTCTTGAGCAAATACCTAAAAGTACAATTTCTGGATCATATGGTATGCCTATGCTCAGCTTTGTAAGAAACTGACAAATTGCCTTTCCAAGTGGTTGCATCATTTTGAATTCTCACCAACAATGAGTGAGAGATCCTATTGTTCCCATTTCTTGCCACCATATGGTGGTATTGATGTTTTGGATTTTAGTCTTCCATTAAGAGTGTAGTAGGACCTCATCATTATTTTAATGTGTAATTCTCTAATGGTATATGATGTCCAGCATCTTTTCTTATGCTTACTTACCATTTGCATATCTTCTTTGTTTAGGTGACTGTTTATCTTTTTTTGTCCATTTTTAAAAAATTGGATTGCTTGTTTTCTTATTTTTGAGTTTTAGGAGTTCTTTCTGTATTCTGGATACAAGTGCTTTGTTAGATATATGTTTTGTAAATATTTTCTCCCAGTCTGTAGCTTTTCTTTTCATTCTCTTAACTGTGTCATTTGCAGAGCAGAAGTTTTAAATTTTGATGAAGCCTAGTATCTCATTATTTTCTTTTGGATCACACTTTTGTAGTTGTATCTAAGGAGTCACTATTAAACCCAAGATAACCTAGATTTTCTCCTCTTTTCTTCCAGAAATTGCATAGTTCTATGTTTTACATTTAGGTCTATGACCCATTTTGAGTTGATTTCTGTGAAAGATTTAAATTCTGTATCTGAGTTCATATTTGTATGTGGATGTGCAGTTCACCATTCATCACCGTTTGTTGAAAAGACAAACCTTTCTCTATTGGAATACCTTTGTTCCTTTGTCAAAGGTCAGTTGACTTTGTTTGTGTGGGTCTGTTTATGGGTTCTCCATCATTTTCCATGAATCTCTTGGCTTATCCATTTGCCAAACCATAATTTCTTAATCACCGTAGCTTTATAGTAAGCCTTGATGTTGGGTACTATCAGTCTTTTGACTTTGTTTTTCTTCACTATTGTGCTGTCTATTCTGGGTCTTTTGACTTTCTATATAAACTTTAGAAAAACTTTGTCAATATCCAGAAATTAACTTGCTGGGATTTTTATTTGGACTGTGCTAAATCCATATATCACATTGATATCTTAAAATTGCACCTTTTTAGCCATGAACTTGGGATAGTTCTCCATTTATTTAGATCTTATTTGATTTCTTTCATCAGAGAGTTATGGTTTTCTTCATATAGATATTGTTTATAATGCTTTACATTAATGACAATGAAAAAAGAAGATATATTTAACTTTGTAATTTAAGTAAAAGGCAATATAATATATTAAAAGGCTCATAATATTAGAACCAACAAACCCTTAAATTCAAATCATGGCTCTGTTCATTTAAATCTGTGTTAGTTCAGTCAGATTAACTTCATGACGCTATTCCTCAAGGCTTTCATTTGCTAAATGATCAAAATAATAGAACGGAAATGAACCTTATTTTCCATATTTTTGGATTCAATACCTACTGCAATCGTAAAGAGTACATGTTTGCCCTGCCAAACTCTCTTTTCTCTAATAAGGTCATAATTTCATGGCTTTGAGAATTTTTAATCACTACATATTATTCACATGAATTCTAAAGTTGCACTTTATTTTCTGTACATCAGTGATTACTTGGCTATTTTATTGATTCTTGTCTTGATATGGTGTGGAGGTGAGGGAAAAAATCCATTAAAATGAAAGTCCTGCTACTAGTGCTAATACAATTTATTCAAAGTTAGAAAATATTAGATATGAGAGCACAGTCCACATTTGTCTTCATTTGGATGTTTTGTGTGTATGTGTGTAATCCAATTTAAAGTTACTGCATGTTCAAATGCAAAAGAAAAGTGAACACAAATCTAAATCTATATTAAAAAGTGGAAAAACATCGTCAAAATTATGTTTCAAAGGCAAAAGGTAGTGATAAAAAAAATGGAAATCAGATTCACACAAAATAATTCATATTACCAAATATAAAATAACAAGGATGGGTCCATATAGCTCTTGATACCAATACATTTTGCCACAGGTTTCTGCATAAAGAGAATCTAAAATTTAAAAACGTACATCTTTTCAATAAAATTGCTATGGCCAAATCATTTTCCTAAATTGACAGGTTTTTCCTGTAGATAATCATACAAGAAAATACAATTCCTCTGAACTTTGCTGTGAGATTAAAGAAAAACCTATACAAACAAATACAAATTAGAAACTATCATTTTAAAGACAAATTAATTTAGAAACCAATTTGCGTCATCAATATTGATGTTTGTGAAATAATTATTTTGTAAATTATTTATGCTTTTTATAAATAACCAGGATTAAAGAAACTTTTATTTAGTGATCTTATATTTCATTCCTTTTTAAGATAGGATCCACTTACAGCATGCAAGTCTAATGTTCTACATTTTTAGATTCATTTTTCAAATTCAGATATCAGTAATTTATGAGTATAGAAATTTCTCTGACATTTCCCCTTCATACAGTTGTTATTAGGTCTAAATTAGATATTGTGTTCAAAGCCCTACACTGCTTGGCACTTCCTAATCCTTAAGAAATCTTACTTAGATTCTCCTCTGCCCCTGAGAAATTAGCAATCACATTATCAAAAGGGTAATTAGAATTCTCTTAGCATAATCTACGTATTGAAATAAGGCTGTTTTCATTCTTTCATTGTAATTAAGATACTTCAAGATAATAATTTACTTTTTTATTTTTATTTCTAATGCTAAAAGATCTGATTACAGTCACTTATGAAAAGTAAAACAGGCTTAAAACTTTTAGTATTGTCTTCTGATTATGAGGAAAAGGAACTTCAAAAACTTAAAAGAACAATACAATTATAATATGAAAACTTTTTTTTTTTCTTTCCTTTTTTTGAGGTACTTGGGGCCATGGATTGAACCCGAGAGCTCTATGTGGGAGGCCGGCACTCAACCACTGAGCCACATTAGCTACCTTGAGTTGTTTTTTTGTTTGTTTTGCTTGTTGTTTGATTTTGTTTTTGCTTTGTTAGGATGCTTCATCAGGAACCGAGCCTGGGATGTCCCATGTGGAAAGCAGTCACTCAACTGCTTGAGCCACATTTGCTCCCCTTTATTATTATTTTCCTTTAAAAGATATGATAAAAATACTCATATACACCCACAAAGTAACAGAGTTTTGTAAGAGAGCATGAATACTTCCTGAAGAAATCAGTGTTCAAAGTAATTTTGTCACTCTTTAATCCCTGAGTGTATTACTGTAAGAAAAGAGTTGAAAGGAGCAAAGGAGTTTATAGGCTTTAAGTACTAAATAAAAGACCATTTGTATTCTTAAATTAATACTGATAATTGTGTTGTCCTGGTTTGAGTCCTTCATGGATCCCAGAAAATTATGTTCTTAAGCTAACCTTTTCCGGTACATGGAAGCCTATTGTATGTGGCGTCTTTGGGATTCAGTAAAGGGACCTAAGATCATTTTTTATCTAGAGTCTAAACAAGGAAATGTACTGTCTCAAATATTAGGCCAGGTCAACCCATATTTTGAATCTATTTTTCCTCTGACTCAACCTTTAACCCTTCCTCAAAAGGTTTTATATCTATAATTATGTATGTATGTATGAATCTACCTATTATCTATGGATCTTTGTGTGAGGGTATATAGGTACATAATCTGTTGTCTAAATATAACATTATGGATTAATTCCGTCTAGAAATGTCCATCAGTTTGTCAGAAAAAATACCAAATAAAAGATAATTTTTTGAAGTTTGATTTTACTTTAAAAGGCTGTGATCAGTAATCTTGGCTACTGGCAAATTTAGGATCAGAGTAGCATAGTCTCAGAGTGCCTAACATTGAAGGTGTAATGGTTGAAGGCTTAGATGCCCATTCAGCATTGATTTGCATCACCCGTGACCTTTACAAAGCACCACATCTGAGACACTGTCTCCTGAATCACATAACTAAGTTTGAGATAGAGCTGTTATTTTTCAAACTAGCTTCTCTTTAAATAATAGCAATGAGTACCAGGGATAGGTAATCTCTTGCCAGTATGTTAATATTTGAGTATCTGACCTTCTCACAGAGACAAGCAGGAAAACAACATATGCCAGTACAAACCTGAATTAACTGCCAGCAAAAGGAGAAAAGAAGGATTAACCTCAGATTATCCTAGGAAACGGAAGGGAAGAAAGAGTAACAGCTGCATGTGAGGCCAGACTCAGGCTGGGCCGTGAATACATGATCTCAATTAGGCTACACATAGTGAAATGAGGTAATATTTTTCATACCTATTTTAAATATGAGGAAATTTAAGTGTTTGGAGAATAAGTAATTTGCACAAGGATACAACATGAAGGAAAAAACAGTAGATATCAAACCCTGACTTTTCAGATTTTAACGTTATTTTTGGAAATTCAAAATTGCATAGCAAAATCTATCTTACATATTTACTTTTGAATAAACATTGTGTCACTTCCAATATCGGAGCATGTTCGAAGTGAGAGATGCAAATCACATTACATATGCTAATCCCATTATTATTTGTCCAAGATTAAAAAAAACCTGTTGCTCATTATCTCTTGAGGGAAAAACACCCATTTCTTTATCAATGTTTATATATTCCTGCTTATTCTGACAATGCTTTCTCTAGTCACAAATAAAAATTTTGAATGAAGAATTTGTATGCATGTGGATAGCCATTTCCTCCCAAATAAAATTACAGTTTAGGCTCTAAAACCACTCCCCTCCCCCCCCCCCCCCAAATGCCTCATGGTTGAATATTGAATGTTTACTGGAAAGTCAATTATGCTACAGCAGCTAAAAGCAATTACCTTTATTTCCTCCTTAATAGAACTGTGGTGATGAATCAGAAAAATTTAGTATTATCAGGGGCATTTGTGTGTTATGTATTTATTATGAATGAATGCATTATCAAGAATGTATTTATATATTCAAATTATGTTGAAAAAATGTTTTAAAAATATAAATTGCTTATGCAGCTTAATAAGATTTAATCTTTGACTGCAAGTTTCACAATTTCAGAGGAACATTTATGTTTAAACAATACTAAAATAAAAATGTAATTATTGTCTGCAAAGGAATTATATTATTGATTTTATCCAGATTTACATTATGTATTTCAAAATGAATAGAAAGAAGTATTTATGCCAATACCCTAACCATATTTACTTCTGGATGGGAGAATTTTTTCCCTTATTCTTTAGATTTTCTGCATTTTCTAAAATGATCATATATTGCCTCTTTATTCAGTAAGTTAACATTGTTATAAGTGTTTAATGGTGGTGATATTTAATATACTTAGTTTTATTATAATGGTCTAAATGCTATTATGCTGTCTAATTAATTTTAAAAAAACTTCCAAAATTTAGTTGTGGTACAGAAAACTACCAGTGTTAGAGAAGATGTGGAGGAATGGAAACACTCATTCATGGCTGGTGGGAATGTAGAAATGTGCTGCCATTGTGGCTAACAGTTTAGTGGTTCCTCAGGAAGGTAACTATAGATTTGCCATAGGAACCAGCAATCCATTACTAGGTATACACCCAGAAGAATTGAAAGCAGTGACAGAAACAAATATATGCACACCAATGTTCGTAGTGGCATTATTCACAATTGCCAAAAGTTGGAAACAACTCAAAGTGTCCATCAACAGATAAATAAATAAGCAAAATGTGGTATATACATTCAATGGAATATTGCTCAGCTATAAGAAGGAATGAAGTTATGATACATGCAACAACATGGATGAATCTCGAAGACCTAATGTTGAGTGAAGCAAGCCATTCACTAAAGGACAAATATTGCATACCTCACTGATGTGACCTAAGCATATTGAGCAGACTTACAAAGATAAAGTTTGGAAGATAAGTTACCAAGAAACAGAAAGGGAGTAAAGAGTGGTCAGCTGATGCATAATCTGGGCAGAACCTATGATAAGGTGGAAGGGGGGATGGTGGTTTGGCAATGGAAGGGGGTCATGGGGGTCAGGGATGTGAATGTGTTCAACAGTGGTGGAGTGTGAGGGCAAGTAGGGATGGGGAAGTGGGTTGGCCATGGAATTGGGGGGAGGGCTGAAGGAAGGAACAGGTGAATTCTGGGGAGGTGGAAGTCTGTGGTTGCAAATACAATTGTGGGAATGTTCTTTTGGCAAATATGATAGGGGAGGGCCACTGATGCAGGTTGTCGGTGGTGGGGTTGTGTGGGAAACGGTGTTCCTGTGGCATGCTTCTATGGAATATGAATGTGTTCATCTTGTGATAGGGTGTTATAACAGTGGATGGATACCGACACAATAAACAACAAAATATTACACTTCCTTTCTGGGGAGTCCTACTGCGTTCTCAAATAGAAAGGTAAGAATCTCTTGAATACATGGGCAGTGCCCAATAAAAGAAAACAGACCAATATATCAATCCCTCAATATTAATGCATGTAACTATGAACTTTATTCTTGTAAAATTGAAACTTAGCCTAATAATAACTATTGTCTAAGAGTTACCTCTTGAAAACTTCCTTGTTACTTAAATGAAGCTTCTCTTTAAGCCAAACTTAGCAAGTAAACACACTACCTTTCTCCTGGCATGGGGCATCACTACTGGGGATGAGTCTCCCTGGCACCAAGGTATTAATTCCAAGCACCATCTAGTGATACATTTGGAAAAAGACCTTGACCAAAAAGGGGAAACATCAAATATAAAAGAGTTTTTATGACTAAGAGATTTCAAAATGAGTCAAGAGGTCATTCCAAAAGTTAAACTTATACATGTTTCATGCAGATCTTGCTAACTACCAATGTGAACAAAGCCTCATATGGGGTGCCCCTAAGGGCTCTAGAGCCATGAGGACACTACAGGCAGGGCACACAATCCCTTGGGATCAACAACCTGTTGGTGGGCCATACCTTGAAATATATGGCAACCTATTTCTCCAATGTAACAGAGTTAGTTCTACTCATTTATAGTTTCCTTACACATGATTCTTCTACCCCTTTTATTTGAGCCTATAGTTAGCACTATAACAATTAAATATGTCTTAGGGACTTAAGTCTTCGCTGCATTCATTTGTCGGTTGAGCCTTGAAACTCAGAAGAGTTGCGGCCAAGTCTTACTCTCTAGGTTTTCGGACTTGCCCAGGACAATTAACAAAATGATGATGATGCACAACCCCCATTCCTGAAAAACAGTATCTACAACTGCAAGCAAAACAGTTCTCTCCCCTGCCCCATTAGATCTAGTACCCTTCTCAATCTGAGGGAGAGTGGACATCACCATCCCAAAATCTCTAGGTTGAATAATGAGCAAAAATAAGGTAAGAATGCAACCATGGACAAAATAAACTTATTAATATTGTAGCAATAGAGAAACATGTAACATTGTTATAAAGATAATGGTCACCAGAGGCTCTGACTGGAAGGGGAGGGAATAATAGGTGGAACATAGGGCATTTTTCAGGCATCAGAATAAAGTGAAAACCGCAATGTAAACTATAGACCTTGGTTAGGAGCAATGCTTCAATACTTACTCTTCAACTGTAACAAATGCACCACAAAATTGTAAGATGCTATTAATTGGGGAAGATGTGGGAGCAGGAGGGGGTGCAGTATATGGGAATCACACTTTAGATGTAACTTTTCTGTAATCTAAAACCTATTTAGAAAGAAAGTTTATTATATTAGGAAAAGAAATTTAGTTGTGATAGAAACTTAAGTATTATCTAAATGCTTATTTTAAATAGTGTATTTTGAAAAAGTGAGCAAAATGAACATAATGGCAAATTTTCTACTTACAGTGATGTATTTACTTCAAAATAAATCTTATAAACAAATATATGAATATTTTATATATAATCATGTGTTATATAATATACAATAATTTAATATAAATCACAAATTCTCACAAAGGCTTGCTAAGACTTACATTTCAAGGCATTTATGTACCCTGTTTATTTATCCATACTCTGACTCTGGCATCCATGAATTATGGTGAAGAAGTTTCACTTTTTGATTATGAGAGGAAAGATTCTGGAGAAAAAAATTTAAGTGCAAATTAAATATCAGATATTTTTACTTCTAAATAAATATTAAAAATTAGTTGTAGAATATAGAGCTGATAATAAAGTAGAAGACATAAATGTTTTTTAAATTATATGAATGAGTAACTATTAAGTAAGAGTGTTCCACTGAGTTTATGAAGGGGTGTTTTCATGAAAACAGTTATTAATTGAGGGGATAATAAATAATGATTTTGCAGATATAATTGATAAACATTAAGATAGTTTCACAATGATTCTAGAGAATGTTTTATATATACTCAGGGGACACTATAACTTAGAGAAAGAAGTAAAATCTTCAATTCTAGAAGATTTGCAGATTTGCAGTGTTTCTATGTCTGCTCTCTTGCTAGTCAACTGAGTGATTTAGTGGCAGTAAAAAAGTAAAAAGCTGCAAGTGTATAGCTTCACCAAAAAGAATGAAAGTCCTTGTTCTTCATATTTGAGCTGACTCAGTGTACTATCCACATTTTTGTTATGTCCTTATCTGATAAAAAAAAAAGTAGTGTGTCATCAAAATTCCCATTTATATTTCTCCTTTTCAAGATTGAAGTTGAACATCTGCAAATACTTAAAATAATATGTGTTTTCTTTTCTATGAACTGCCTGTTCTTTGCCTATTTTTCAGTTGGATTGCTCCTTTTTAAAAATTAAATTTTAGTCATGAGTAATTTAGAGATATTTGCTCATTTTTGTGATAACAATTTCAAAGAATTTTCAATTTACCCTTAGTTCCTTGACTTAGCTTTTGTTTATTTAGTCTGACTACTTTTTAATGTAATTGGATTGTTAACCTTTAAAAATATGGGTTTTGCTTTTTGTATAAGTTATTTTTCATTTATTTCTGTTAGGCTTTCTATTTATCGTTGTCCAGATATTTTTCTGTAGTTTTGTTATGCATTTCTTGGTTGAGTGAAGTATATTGGTTAATATTTTCTTTAATTATTACTCAGAAAGGACTTAGGTACTCAAGACATAATTGCCTTATTAAAAGAAAATTTATTTGAATAAGTACTAAATATCTTGGGCCATATTCTAAACATTTCCATGGTGTCTTAGTTTGCCACAACTTTGCTGAAGCAAAGTACCAGAAATGGGTTGGCTTTATAATGGGAATTTTATTTAGGGTAAAAGCTTACAGGTCCAAGGCTATGAAATGTCCAAATCAAGGCATCAGCAGAGACGCTTTCTCACCAAAATCAGCTACTGGTGGGTGATCCTGGGGTCCCGCCACATGGTGAAGCAAGATGGCAGCCAGTCCCTGCTGAGGACCTTGCCTCCTCCTCTGGGCTCACCATCTCTTGGAGCTCAGCTTTGAGCTACCAGGCATAAGACTTGTCTCTTTCCAGGCCTCCTTTCTCAGTCTTAGCTGCTGTGTTTTCTTTCTGAGTTCATCTGTGTGCTCTCAGTCATCTGGCTCAGCTTGTCTCCTCATCCTTGAACTGCTCTGTAGGCCCAGCCCCTCAGGGGCCTCTTTTTGTGCCTCTGTGCTCTGCTGATTCCAGACTCTGGGACCTCTTTCAGCCTCTCAGGGTTTCTCTGCTTTACAGCAGTCCTTTCTCTCACATGACAGGATCACTATGGAAGCTTCCTTTTTCTCTGTCTCTCTCTCTGTGTCTAAGACCCAACAAGAAGGCAAGACACTCAACCTGAGTCATGCCTCACTGATGTAGTCCAACCAAAAGCAATCTAATAAGTGATCTAAAGTTAGTCTAATGCAATGAAAGGGTACCACACCCACTGGAATAGATTAGATTAAGAACATTCTTTTTTTAGGATACACCAAATTCAAACTTTCACATATGGATTATAAATTAAATTATTTTCTTGTTTTATTTAACAATTGGTTTTATTTTACAAAATCTCAAATTTTGATGGAAAGAAATCATCCTGATTTTCCTCTCATCACAATGTATACAACTATTGGTCATAAAGAATTATCATTGCTGATATAACATGCAAAATCTAAACTAAAATAATGTAAATGCTTTAGACTAAAAGCATATGGCTGCTAAATCTCAAATGGTAGCACATCACTTCAAACAATCTATTGGTAATCCTTTGGTTCTAGCCCTTGATTGGTTAATATTTATGAAAATTTTACAGTTAAACTTTTGAAAGTTGAGGAGCTTCTATAAATATTTAATCATATACCCTTAAGTATATGATGGTAAAGTCAAACATGTGCATTATATTAGAAACTATCCCAGAAAGCAAAAAATGTACATACTATTTGGACATATGTGATAAGGACACAGTAAACAAACAAAGAAGATAATACAAAATATTACATACACGCTAGGGTTAAGAGGAGTATGGGGGACATACTCCATAATAAATGCAATAAAGGCAATGAGGAAGATTAGTAGTTTATTTAATACCACAATTAAAAATAAATGTTTTGGTTAACTATTGCTGTGTAACAAATTACCCCAAAACTTAATGGCATAAAATGGAAATTTATTTTGCCCAGGAATTCTTAAGATCAGGAAATTAGACATGGCACTGTGGAAAGAGGTCATTTCTGCTCTTTCTGATAAGTCAGCTGAAAGTTCAAAGGCTTGAGGTAACCTAAAAGCTAGGGGCTGCAATCATCCAAATGTTCATTCACTCATATGTATGAGGGCTGATGCTAAATGTCAGCTGGAACCACAGCTAGGGTGTCGACCTCCTTATGTGACCTCAGCTTCCTCATCACATAGCAGCTAGGTTCTCAGTGTGAATACCTAAAACAGATCCAAGCAGAAATTTTCTCCTTATATTCTAAAGTCAGTCCCAGAAGCCTTTCATGGCAGGGGAAATAGACTCCTCTTCTTAATGGGAAGTGGCAAGATCCTGGAAAACATAGAGGATCAAAAATACTACTGTAGCTCTTTTTTAAAAAACAAAAACAATATGTCCAAGTTTACCCAGTGGAACCAAAGATTCCCATATCTCCCATGGGTGCTTACGCCACTCTCCAAGACCTTACAAAGACTCATTCCACTATAATCTCAATTTCAGCCTTGAGGACCTCGATACTATCATATAAATTAGCTCCAGGGGCAGTTGAATCTCCTAGAGAGCATTTTTTTCCCCCCAGTAAATCTCCTTGAGCTCTGTATTAGTTTTTATATCACTCTGTAATAAATCATCATAAACTTTGTGGCTTACAATAAAACACATTCACTACTTCACAGTTTTGTGGATCAGCATTAAAGGTAGGGCTTAATTGAATCATCTGCTTATGTTCTTTCAAAGCTTCACTCAAGGGCATAGTCAAGGCTGTAGTCTCATCTGAGGCGAAACGGCGTAGGTATCCACTTTTGTTGGTAGAATTAAATTCCTGTAGTTGTAAGACTGAAGGCTTCAGTTTCTTGCTGGCTTTTGGTGCAAAGAGGTTCCAAGTATCTTGCCATTTGGGCCTCTAATAAGCAGCTTAGAAAAATATCAGCATGATTTTGTAAAGCCAGCATGGAAGTGAGAAATTCCAGCTAGATTATATAATGTAATGATGTAATCACATAAAGGAATCATTTGCATTCCATCAATTTCTGTACTCTGTTGTTTAGAAATAAATCACATGTCACTTATACACCAAAGGTTAGAGGACAGTGCCAAGGAGTGAACATCACAAGACAGGAATTATGGAAAAGCAACCATGTCCTCCACAAATAAAATCTCTCGCAATATGAGTGCCCTGGATTTGACCTCTGCCTTGATGCCATTTGTTTTCAGAAAAATTTTCCATCCTGAAAACCTGGGCTTAAGAAACAGTTTTATTTTTGTACCAATGAAATCCAGGGAATTTATGTTTTATGGTTTTGCTCTTAGTTAATTTATATTCTCTCATATTTTACTACAGGCTACTAGAAAAAACCAAGTGTTATCTTCAACCCTTTTCCTGGAAATTTCCTTAACTAATTCATCCAGTTCATTAGGTACATTTTCTATTTTCCACATTACCTCAGGTAACAGTGTTGCAAACTTTTATTTCATTGTATTAACAAAGATTCCTGTTTTGTATCTTTTATTTTGAACAAATCAATTTTATTGATATACATTAATAAAGTATACAATTCATCCAAAAGATACAATCAATGGCATCTGGTATAATCACACAGTTGTGCATTCATCACTTCAATCATTATTAGAAGATTTTCATTATTTCATTAATAATAAACAAAAAACAAACAAACAAACAAGAAAATTCTTCATGTCTCAATCTCTCTCTGTTTCCCCTGCTGTACATACCTGCTACTTCTGGGTATTCTTGCACAATTATTATTTATTAAGCAGTTTTATTGAGCTATATTCACAACATTATGATTATACTGAAAGCCATTGGTATATACTTTGGATAGAACGTATGGTATGTGAATATGCCTTCTATCTATAATGACATTTTCTTCACTTTCATTTATATCCTCATAAACAGTCTTTTGAAGGCAGTTAGGCTTCTTATAAGAGTTTCTTCAAGGCCTTTAGGCATTCACTAACATTCTTCTCAAGGTCCATCCAGTTTCTACTTGCAACCTAGTTCCAACCACATTTTAAGATTCTATGCTAGTATCAAAATCAGTTCAAATATGAATTGTTGTGGCTAGAGGTGGACTTTGACAGATTGTGTTTCTACAAAAAGGACACACAATATTTCTGTTCTATCTGATCTCTCAGAAACTTGCCACTGTTCCCTCAGAAGATAGAACTGTTTCCCCTTCTCTTGAAACTGGTTGGGGCTTTATGACTGTGTCAATTAAATAAATTATGAAAGAAGTAACATAGGATGACTTATAAAGCTATGTGAGAATAAGTGGAACAAATTATAACTGACTCTGTCTCTTAGGATGCTCACTCTTGGAAACCAATTACCATCTTGTAGAAAAGCCCAAACTATATCAAGAGAACATATTAGGCATTGCAGCTGAATGCAAAGCTTAAGTACCAGCCAGCTGTAAGTCTCAGTCATCATACATCTGAGTGAAAAAGCCTCAGATAACACTGAGCCCTTAGGGGTAGATCCAACTCAAGCTTTCAAGCCGTCAGCTTAGTCCATAAATATAATGAAACAAAGACAAACATTCTTCCCCTTCACTGTCTGAGTTTCTTACTGACTCATAGAATCTGAAAACATAAAAAATAGTTGTTTTATATTATTTAATTTCAAGGTAATTTTTTACATAGCAAAAAATAAACAGAACAGTAAGAATTATCAGGAGTAGATCAAGGTGTGGAATTATTTGATAATACTAATGAGAAGAAATATTTTTGGTTCAATGATGTATTTAATTTTCTTAATATCATTGTATTTATTACTTCTTAAAAATAATATAGACTAAAAAGATGAAATATACCTTGAGGGTTGAAATCATGTCTTATTAAAATTTTGCATAGGTAATCAATGTGATTAATGAATTAATAAATTAATTAATGATTGAAACAATGACTTAATGGCATTTACTCTCTACTGGTTGGAAGTAGTATTGGGCAGTTAACCTGACCAAATACAGAAAGTAGTTGTAGGAATTACTAAACTCAAATCTCATTTAAACACACAATTATTCATGGTTTTCTAATACAAAAAGTCAATAGAGTAATATGATCTTAAGGACACTAATATTTGAGTAAGAATCATAGAAATAAGATCTTAAAATCCATCATCATATATTCCTTTATTTTAAGTAAGATATATGAAAATAGACTCATTTGCAGTACAAATAATTTATTGGCTTTTTAAGCCTTTTTAATAAATGGCAAGACCAAATAGAGTACCATTGTAAGTAGTAGTGGTTATATAATTTTTTAAATTAATTACATGCTTTCTCACCATTTTTCCGCCTATAAAATGAGACCTCAAGTTCTCCACAAATAAACTTCAAGAAAAAGAGTTAATATATATATTAACTTTTAATCAATAACAATTAATGTAGAGAAATCTGGCATTGTATTTATTACTCTGTAAATACGCATCTCAATTTCAAAATTTAAATAATCTGTCACTACCCATCTACACACTACCTGAAAATATTGTTTGTGCCTGAATTGCTTGAAATAGTTAAAGCAATCTCTTAAACTAAAAACATTTTTGAACATAAAGCTATTGGTGTGGTGCATCTGACATCTGGACCAATTGTCAGCTATAGATAATTATGTCCCTTAATGGTTCCAAACATCTATTTTCAATCCAATTCAGACCTTGCAATTAAAAACTCTTTAAATAGAATGCAGCTTTTTTGGATAATACAAAATCCTGATTGAATTCAATAGAGTGATGTGATATAACAGAACCTTTGTCTCTAAGAAGCAATTATATTTTGTTCTTGTTCTCCTAAAAGCAACATAATGTAGTTATAGAGATACAGTTAGCATAGCAGTTTTATAAGGCTTGAAAACCTCTACTCAATGTATAAATATCTCTGGTTGTATTAGTTTACTAGGGCTGCTGTAACAAATTACCACAAACCTGGTGACTTAAAAAAACAAAAATTTATTCTCCCATAGTTCTGGAAATTAGATGTCCAAAATCAAGGTGTCATTAGGGAAAAGCTCCCTCTGAAACCTATTAAGAGAAAATATTTCCCTTCCTCTTCTACTTCTCAGTTTGCCAGCAATCCTTGGCATTCTTTGGCTTGTAGATGTATCAGTCCAATTTTTGTCTCTATCTTCAACTGGACTTTTCCCTTGTATTGATGCTTGTCTCTTGTCCCCTTCTTATAAGGCATATTTGATTTGGGTCCACCCTAAGTTAGTATGACTTCATATTCATATGATTACATCTGAAAGAACCTATTTTAAAATAAGGTCACTTTGACAAATCCCGAGGGGTTAGGACTTGAACATATCTTTTGTGGGGACATGGTTCAAACCATAACATTGGTGCATAAAATTTCCTACTTGAAATGCAATTATATATAGCTACAATATTTAAGTGATTTTTATTCAGAATCATAGTAAAAAGCCACTTTGGAAAATCAAGACAATGCAAATTAAGACATGAATTGATCTTACTCATTGGCTCTGTATGTTAGGGAAAAATACAATTTGACAATGTCATCTTCCCCATTTCTTGACTTCATTTGTACGAAAACTCTTAAACAGCATCAACTATACCAATTGTAGTAGGCTAAATAATGGCCCTTCAAAGATGCTCACATCCTAATTTCTGGAACCTGTGTATATACTACATTATTAGGCAAAAAGGTACTTTGCAGATGTGTTTAAATTAAGGTTCTTGAGATGGGGAGATAACCTTGAATTACCAGGTGGGCCCAATGTAATCACAAGGGTCCTTAGAAGAGGGAGGCAGTAGAATTAAGACAGAAGGTAAAGTGATGACAGAAGGAGAGAGAGAAAAGGACAGAAACAGAGAGAGAAAGAACACAGAGATCAATTAAAACATGTTATGGCTTTGAAGATGAAAGAAGGAACCACTAGTCAGGTAATGTAGGCATCTGCTAGAAGCTGGAAAAGGCAAGACAATAAACTTTTCCCTAGAGCCACCAGAAGGGACACCACGCTGCTGAACCTCTTTAGGACTTCTGACCTTCAGAGCTCTAAATGAATAAATTTGTGTCGTTTTAAGTCATGAAGTTTTTTGAGACTTTGTCACAGCAGCAATAGGAAACTAACATGCCAACCTTTTTCAGTGCTCTCCTTCCATCGATCTCTAAAAGCCACTACAATTAGGCTTTTGCCCCAATGACTCCAAGCCAAATACTTTGTCAGAGGTACCATTGACTTTTGTGTTACTAAATTTAATGATCAGTTCATAGTCTTTAGTTTACTTAACCTATCAACAGCAGAAACCATAATTAGTTACTACCATTTTTAGCAGAGAAACAGTAAAAGTGTTTCTTTTAGAATTAAGAAAAGACAAACATTCTTTTAATGAGCATTGTAAAGGGATTTCTAGTTAGTAAAATGAAATTTTAAAATGTGAATTCAAACACAAGACAAACTTCTAAGTAAAACACATACACAATAATGTACAGCCAGAGCAATATGGATACATTTTTGTATTTCAGTATACAAAACAAAATTTCACTTCTATACATAACAAGCAATGTTATAAAATATAATTAAATATAACATTTATCAAACAACATAAAAGGCACTTAGGAATGAATCAAAATAAGATATAAAATTAATTTGATAAAAAGTCAAAGCATTTCTGATAAGACATTTAAAAAGTTAAAAATAAATATTAAGGTATGCCACACTTATGAATTGAATAGGAAGACTTGATATTATAGCCAACAAGAAAAATGAGTTGGGCAGAAGTGCCATACCAGGTTACAAGATTTATTACTATAAATGTTGGTATTGGTGCAGGAATAGGCAAAACAATGTCACCAAACAGAGAACTAATAAACAGTCTCACACAAATACTGAAGTTTGATATTTCAGAGAGAAAGGACATTATAGATAAGTGAGATGATATTGGCTATTCAAAATTGGGGCTGGAAAGGTTAAATAGGAAAAACTGAACAGTGTAATTTTAAAAAAATATATGTGATAAACATTGAAGGAAAGCAAGTGAACTGAAACATAAATTTTGGAGGAAAGAAAGAAGGTGGATTGCTTTGAGGAGGAGCCCACTGTGTAATTCAAAGCATATCAGTGACCTCTTGTCTTAAGCAAGGTGATTGGTAAGAATTTTTTTGACAATGATTTTTTTAAATTATCTGCCTAATCATATGCATAGAAATATGTACATGCATATATGTGGGTTATGAGGATTTATATGTGCAATACTTGCCATTATAATGAGCTACAAAAGTTTTTTTAAAAATTAAGAAAAAACAAGTAAATGAAAAAGTAAGGAAATTAAGGTCGTAAATTCAGAAACATATGGTAGCAATAAAGACCCCATGGGAGGATAACATTGAGTGAGAAATTTACTTACACCAAGGAGCTGGATTTAACTGTTTACGTGTTATATGAAAGTTTAATAGAGAGTTTAAAAACACAGGAAAACGTAGTTAAATTTAAGTTCCTTAAAAATACAAAATAACTTTCAAATTTCATGAAGGCAAGGATTTTCATCTGTCTTGCTTATTATGAAATCCTAACACCTAGAACAACACCTGACATATATTAGGAGCATGATTAATATTTTTGGAATGACTATGTTGAATAATTCATAATGAGGAAAGATACCCTTGAACACAGGAACACATGGTATTTAACGGGATTTTCTTAGCAATTGGGCCACACTTGGAGGCTATTTCTGTGCTTGTGGACTTTTTTTCTGTTTATATTGTTCCTTTCTGTTGGGGGTGTGTGTGTGTCTTTTTACTTTTTTTTTTTTTTTTTTTTTTTTTTTTTCTTATCTGAGCCTGTTATACCTTCTACTTTGTTGTTGCTTTTTATTTTGGACAGATAGACAATATGGTAGATAATACTACAGAGGAAAAGAAACAGAAATCCAAATGCTTAGGAAATTGCTCTTGATATCAGAAAGAGGAGTAAAAGCAACCTTTATGTTTTTTATTAGTTATTCAAATGGTTTCAATCAAATTATGAACAATGCAAATAATGACAAACATGATCCACTCCCAAACTGATTAGCTGCTTAATCATTACATTTACAACAAAAATGCGTAGTTCCATTAGCAATTTAGATGTTATTTTTCATCTATCCTATAATTATCTAAGGAAGCCAAATACAAGTAGGATATTTCTTTAATCAGGTGAAAGCATCCTGATTTCAAATACTAAAACATTCTTAAATTGTAACTGTTGACTATTCTTTCCATTCTGATAAAGACCAAAAATGAGATTAAATGTTAATTCTTATTTTTGATTGTTCTTATGAGATAAAATTCCATCCTTAGAGAGAGCAATAATAATTCCAAGGGAAAATATGTTGAGTATAGATGAAAAAGCAAACAATTGCTTTAGAAAATAATATGATATTTTCAAGTGCATTATAAAGATGGATAAGTAATTTTTTAAAGTTATGGCATAATACTGATGGATAGATAAAGGAAAATAATCTTGGCAACTCTTGATAAACAAATTGGTAACTGCTCTTCATAGAAGGGTATTTTCTTTTATGAGTATATAAGAAACCAGAGCTTTCTTGTATAGGGAAAATGGGTATTAGTATATATACCCCATAAGATTTTTTATTTCTAAGCAAAAAATCAAGAATTGTGTTTAATATGCTACTAGTGAGTGGTTAATTCCCTTGAATTGCTAGCAGTTATTAGCATTACTAACTTGTATCCCTTTATGTTCTATATGGCAAATACATTTTGGAACACTCAATGGGACCATAAGATAAATGTTTTTGTTTTGAAAAAATAAAATAATATGGATACTCCAGATACACCCTTTGGGAGACACTGGGCAGTGAGAGGGGGCAGGTGACACAGTACAGACTGGACACCCAATAATGCAGTGATAAAAGGAAAAATGTTTAAAATTTTTTATTTTATTTTATTTTTTTTTCCCATTTTCTGAATATCCCAATCCTTTAATTTTATTTTATTTCTAGTGTTTTTTTTTTTAAGTTTCCATGTATTTTATCTCTTATATTTAAATTTATCTTTATTATTTCATTTTCCTATTAGTTGTACTTGGCTATTATATGAGCTTCATCTTCAAGGAAGGTTTGGATCACAGAAAGGTTACAGAGGGGACAGGAGATGATCATTGGTGGGGGGTGTCTGGGATGGGGGTTTCATGGGAGGAAGTTCACCTGAATATACATGAAAGATATATAAAATTCTTCAAATGATCAAGGGGTGGGGCATGGTCCCAGTGGGTAGACAATCATTCAATAAATGAGGGAATACTGAATTCCCAGCCTGGAGAGCTCTGCCACATTCTCCAAGGGGGTAGAAACAGTCCCCTGAATGCAGGGGCAGTGTCTGGCAAGTGAGGATGGTCCACTGATGGGTTCTTATTATTGATGATTAGCCTTATGAGTCTTTGCTCTTGTAATTGAAACTTAGCCTACTGTCATGGGGTGCCTAAGGGTTGCCACCTGAGAGTCTCCTTGTTGCTCATATGATGCCTCTTTCTAAGCCAAACTCAGCATATGAATGCATTACCTTCCCCCCAGCGTGGGACATGACTCCCGGGGATGAACCTCCCTGGCAATGAGGGATTAATACCAAGTGCCAACTGGCAATACGACTGGAAAAAGACCTTGAATAAAAGGGGGAAAGGTAAAGACAAATGAGTTCATGTGGCTGAGAGACTTCAAAGAGAGTTGGAGGTCATCCCAGAAGTAACACTCACGCACACCTCCATAGGATCTCATAGAACACCATAATGGATATCACCCCACACAGAGGGGCTCTGGAGACACCCAAGTCCTATATAAGGGAGATTGATGCCTTATCAGTGGGCTCTACTTTGGAATCTGTGCTCCTGAGAGTGACAGAGTTAGACTCAAATAAGTCCTCCCTGCACATGGTCCATCAGTCCCTTCTATTCAAACCTATATGTGATGCTGGAGTTTGTAGGTGTACTTCCAGATACTGGAGCCTGTGGCCTAACCATGTGCCAGCTGTGCCTGGAATCTTGGTGGAGCTGCAACTCCTACCATACAGCTCAATGGACTCACCCAAATCACCTGGTGAGGAGACGATGATGGACAATGGCCATCCCAGGGAATGGAGAGAGCCTACAGCTGCAGGCAGGATAATCCTTTCCACCGTATCCATGGGACATAGCCCCCTCTTATTTGGAGGTGGAGTGGACATCACCATCCCAAATTCCTCAGCATGGGGGGAAGAGCTATGGACTAGAGTGGACTTAATAGTATTCTGTTGTAGACATATTGTGATTCAAGCAATGGAAGAAATTACAACAGTGAGGTGGAGCCAGTGGCCACTGGACACTTTTGGGGCAGGGAAGGGAAAAGCAGTTGTAATACAGGTGCTTTTTCAGGACTTGGGAATTATCCTGAGTGACAATACAATGACAGATATAGGCCATTTCACATCAGCATATAACATGCAGCATATAATATGCTTAGTTGCAAAGCTCCAGGATGTGTATATCCATTGTAGGTGATGAGCCACACTAATGAAAGATGAGTATGTGGGATGTTATGGGAGGTGTGGGAGGTGGGAAACATGGGAATCCCTGTAATTTTTGTGTAACATTTATGTAATCTAAGCATCTTTTAAAATTAAAAAAAAAAAAACCACTATGAGAGATATTGCATATATGACTGCTTTTACAAAATATAAATACAAATAAACTAGAAAGTCAGAAACAGAATTGCAGAGGAAACACAGAGAGATTGAGAAGTGATGAGTTTTTCTTTGTTTGTTATTTGTTTATTATTATTACTGGAATAATGAAAATGCTCTAAAAGTGAAAAAAAAAAAACCAATGTGAATAATTAAGATATTTTCCCACATAACTTGAAAACTGTGTTTTTACTAATGCTCTTGGCATGCTTCTATAAACTGTTAGTCAAAAATATCATGTCATTATTGCAATCTTGAGAAGGCCTTACCTGATTATCCTCAGCACATTTCCAAGAATGAAAGAGCTGAAAAATTATATGATTGAAAAACTTTCACATTGAAATGTATTTCAGCAGTTAAATTCTGCTACATTTTTTTTGTTGGAAGAATAAAAACTTGAGTCATTTAATCATTCATGTAGATATGCTTGCTATTTTATATTTGGGCAAATGATTAATTTGACCACTAAGTCACTCTAAAAACTCCGAATTTTCTGGGGATTTTACAAATCCAAAGCAATAAATGAAAAGACGTAGAAACCTTTGGCAACAACAAAGCTTCACCCTTCGGGTTTAATTTTTTGAAAGTTTAATCATGTCATTGTTTAAATAAAATTAATATATTTCAAGAAGAAATTAGTTTTTAATATAAACAAATGTGTTTGCATTCAAATTGAGGAAAGAAAAATCAATAATACTGTGGGAGTTGATAAGCAAATGTATCTTAAAAGCTTAACAGAGTTTAAGATATATTCCCGTTAGCAATAATTTATTTTTTTTGTTTAGTTTTGTTTATGAAACAGGGGATTGAACCCTAGACCTCGTACATGGGGAGCAGATGCTCAATTACAGAGCTACATCTGCTCCCCAATGAGAGTTCATATTTTTGTTTGTTTTTAGGAGGTACTGGGGGTTGAACCTGGGACCTTGGCTCTCAACCACTTGAGCTATATCCACTCTCTTTAGTTTTATTTTTAAAGTGAAGAGAGAGAATATAATTTTCTCCATTAGCATTGAGAGGAAAAAGCAAAACAAAAATGATTATTTCTAATATATCATTTTCATCTATATGATGTTTAGTAGTATTGTATATAAAGAATCCTTTACATAATTCTACTCCCTGGAAATTATTTATATTTAATTAAGTTTGATTATTATTGTGCACTGAAAAAGACATATGACTGGATATTATTTTGAGATTTTTAACTGGATACACATATTTTTTTTCTCTCCTATCCTTTTCTTCTGCTTCTAAGATTGTTTTAAGGAAGAGGCATGGTTTTGTATGGGTAGTCTGGATTATAGATAGCCATTCAAGCATATCTGGGTCACAATCTATATAATTCTTTGGAGTTTTCAATAATAACCCATGTTGACAGATGCCTGGATTATTAGAAGGCCTCTCCAAGGATTGGCACTGTGTGGGTCACTAAAAAGTGCATAATCACAGAAAGAGCCTCCAAAATGCTAAATTTAGTCATCCTGTCACTTAGTGTAGTAGTGGCTTACAATAGAATTTAACCTGCATTATGGAAAAATTGCAAAAATGGAGATAAAATATTGTTTGCTAGTTTCCAGTCTGACATGTAAAAGGCTTGGAAGTCATCACTCTTATCCTCACAAGAAAAATGCTGGACAAACTATAAATCAACAACTTTTCTTAGATCTATCAAAAAGTTGAGGACACAAGGTAAATCACTGCCTTAAGACTTGGTAAAAGTCAGACACCAAGAATCTCAGTGTACTGGGAGCAGTATTTCAGGAAAAGAAGTCCAGTGCTGGAGTTAGTACCAATAGGAACAGTTAAAGTATAGTTGATGAATTGCTGGAGGCTCAGTGTGAACTAGTTGGAGAGTTAAAAACTCCCAGGACCCAGTTTTATGGGGGTCCCCAATTTTCATCACTTTTGCTTCCAGGACTCCCACTAGTTTCTCAGGGTGAAGATAAGAGAAAAATACCCTCTTGCTTGCGACAGTGGAAAGGGAAAATCAACCATTTTGTTATATGCCTAGAATGTTCTCTTCTCCTTAACAAAGGACTACCGTTAAAATAAATGGAAAAGGAGCCCTCACTATAGAGACCATTGACATTAAGCTTAATAAAAGAATATTATGAACAACTCCATGCCCCAAAATTTAAAAACTTAGATGAAATGGATCAAATCTTTGAAAGACTCAATCTACCAAAACTCACAGGAGGAGAAATAGATATTCTGAATAGGTTAATAACTTTTGAAAAACATGGGAACAATAATTAATAACCTTCTAAAACAGAAAGCACCAGGTACTTTGGATTCACTGGTAAAATCCTCCAAACATTTAAGGAGCAAATGATACCAAGTCTCTATAATTCCTTCTGGAAAATGAAAGCAGATGGAAAACTTCTTAACCATTCTATGAGCCTAGAATTACCCTAATGCCCAAAGCAGATGAAGACATTACAAGAAAGGAAAATTACTGACCAATATCTACCAAAATTTTATCTATAAAATTTCTCAACAAAATATTAGAAAATTAAATACAACAATGTATAAAAAAATTTTGCCCCATGATTAAGTGGAGTTTATTCCAGGTATGCAAGACTGGTTTAACTTTTGAAAATCAATTATGTAATCCACATCATCAACAGAATAAAGAAGCAAAACCAGGAAGATTGTGGGAAGATGGCGATAGACTAACAGGCAGAACCGAATGCTCTTACAAGAACAACAAAGAAAGAGCCAAAAGCTGTCCGAGGGACCTGCTTTGTGGCTTAGCAGACTGGTACAGTACTATACAACTCCCAGGAAGGTGAGAGACAGAGAGACAAAGAAGCCAAAATAATAAACCTGAGTTACCAAGGCCCTGTGGTGGCCAGGAAGGGATCTCCTCCCCACCCCAAAGATATTAAGTAAAACCCCTTGCTCACTGCAGTCGACTGAAAGGGGAACAGACATCTTCCTCCCTGTCAACTGTTTCAAGAGAAAAGGGAGGGAAGGTTGGTGTGCTTTTCTTCAGTGAAAAGACCAGCGAAACCTGCTTTGAATTTCCTATCTGGAGATTTAACACAGGAACACAGGAAAGCTAAGACTGAAACACCTCTATGAAAAGGTGTGCTAACTACCATCATCTGTTGGCTGGTCTGTAAATTGCATGGACAAAAACTTTTCCTGCTCTCTGTACCCTGGGAGAAAATCTGCACCCCACTAGTGAGTCCCTGGCCTGATTTTGAAAACTTAAGCTAGGCAATTTTAAAGGCTGAGAATAAACTGAACCAAATATCAATGATGAGCTGTGGGGGAAAAAGCAGTAATAAAAACAATGCATTCCAAACAGAATAAATCTGAATAGACCTACCCTGAGACACCTACTATTCAGGATGACAAATGTCAGAGATAAAGAGAGGATTCTGAAAGCAGCAAGAGAAAAGTAAAGCATCATATACAAGGAAAACTCCATAAGATTAAGTGCTGACCTGGGGCTGGCTTCTAGAGAGTGTGTGAGTGTTCATCTTGTCATAAGGAGTTGTATCAGAGGGGAGACTTACATAATGAGTGGGAAGGAGTTGGACTCCCATCCTGGGGAGTCGTGCTATGTTCTCAAATAGAGGGGCAGGAGACTCTTGAGAGCATAGGCAATAGGGGAGGACAGAGCAGTATGTCAAGCCCTCAATATTGTTGCAAGTAACTATGAATCTTGTTCTTCAAGAAGTGAAACCTGGTGGTTGCCACAGGTTCCAAGGAGAAGGGCAGGAAGGAATAAAATAGATGGAACATAAGCATTTTGTGGGTGATGGAAGTGTTCTACATGACCTTGCAATGAAAGAAACAGGCCATATTAAATTTCATCCAAATTTATACTAGTGTATGGTCCAAAGTGTAAACCATAATGTAAACCATTGCCCATGGTTAGTAGTTATGTTTCAATATTTGTACATCAATTGTAACAAGTGTATCATCCACATATAAAATGTTATTGATAAGAGAAAGGGAAAAAGGGGAGAATGTTGGGTATACGGGAAACCCTATATTCTGTAGGTGACTTTTCTTTAACCTAAAATTACTTTGAAGACAAAATGAAAAAAGAAAGACACTGGGGGAATAAGTGGAAGAAAATGTCACTCTATATACAAGACAACAGATCTTACCATTATGAAAGACATAATATAAAAAAATTTTTAAATATTTTTCATTATTTTTTATTATTCCAAATCTTAATTTTTAAAAATATTTTGTATTTTATTTCTTATTTTTAAAACTATCATAATAATATCATTTTCTTATTAATTATATTTGGCTATTTTGTTGGCTTCACTTTTGAAGAAGTTTTGGATCACAGAAGGGTTACAATATGACAGGAGAGGGTCTTTTGTGTTGAGTGTCAGTCAAGGGGGTATATGGGAGGAGGGTCACCTGGGCATATATATAAGGCCTATAAATGTGTTCAATTGTTCATGGGGGCATTGTCATGGTGGGTGGAAATTCACACAATAACCGAAAGAATATAGAATTCCTAACATGAGGAGCTCTGCCACATTCTCTAATGGAACAGCAAGAATCCCCTGAGTACAGGGGCAATGACTAGTGAAGGAGGATGGTCCATTGATGGGCCCTTAATATTGATGACTGTACTTATAAACCTTTACTCTTGAAGTTGAAACTTAGCCTAGAATTATAGGGTGACTAAGAGTTAAGTCCTGAAAGCCTCTTTGTTGCTAAAATGTGGCCTTTCTCTAAGCTAAACTCTGCATATAAATGCTTTACCTCCCAGCATGGGGCATGACTCCCAGGGATGAGCCTCCCTGGCACCAAGGGATTACTACCAAGCCCCAACAAACAATGCAACTGGAAAAGATTTTGACCAAAAGGGGAAAAAAATAAAGACAAATGAGTTTACATGGCTAAGAGATTTCCAAGTGAGTTAGGAGGACATTCCAGAGGTTACGCTTATGCGTGTTTCTGCTGGATCTCACTGATTGCCAAAGTAAATACTACACCAAATAGAGAGGCTCCTGAGGGCTCTGGAGACATCCACACACGATAGTCAGGGCAGATAGCTCAGGAGTTTGATGGCTTGCCAGTGGGCCCTACTTTGGAATTTATGTTCCACCATATGACAGTGTTGGACTCAGTTTTGATTTCCCTAAACATGACTCTTTTTAACCCTCTATTTGATAGGTATACATCCAAGAGACTAAAATCTTTAGGCTGCTCATGTGCCAGCTTGGCCCAGAATCTCAATGGGATTGCAGCACATACTCTTCAGTTCATTGAACTCACCCAGGACAACTAACAAGGAGATGATGATGGACAACGACCATCCCAAGGAACTGAGAGAATCTACAATGGCAAGCAAGAGAGAACCATCCATCTACCCCATGGGATTGAAGCCTTCTCTCAATTAGAGGTGGAGTGGAGATCACCATCCCAGAATCCTCAGGATTGGGGAATGAACTACGGACTAAAGTAGACTTATTGGTATTCTACTATAGACTTATTGTGATTCTAGCAATGGAAGAATTTATACCGTTGTTGTGGGGGCAGTGGCTACTGGAGGTTCTGAAGGTAGGGAGAGGGAAAATCAGGTGAAATGTGGAGGCATTTTTAGGATTTGGGAATTGTCCTGAATGATATTACAATGACAGATACAGGCCATTACATATCTTGCCATAACCGACAAAATTGTGCAGGAGATAGTATAAACTACAATGTAAACTATAATCCATGCTTAGTGGCCGGCCTTGTGGGACTGGTGCAGCCAGCCCAGCATGAGGATGGGGATGCCCCACCCCAGGGCCGAGATTATTTAGTTAGAGCTGTAATAGAAAAATTAGAATTATAATTAATTTCTATTATATTTAAATTACTATTTACATTTATAAATGTTTGCTGCTATGCTATTTTTTATAATTGATTATATTAAATCTAACCTGGCCATGCACTCTCTTTTAAAAATTTGTAATTTCTTTCAATCTATTTTTCTATTTATTTTACAATTTTACAGTAAAGGACTTTTTAGCAGGTAAAAAAAAAAGTAGCAAAACCATATGATCATATCAATAGATGCAGAAAAAGCAGCTGATAAAATCCAACACCCCTTCATAAAAACTCTCAGAAAACTATGAATAGAAAGGACTTCCTCAAATTTAGAAAAACATCTACAAAAACCTACAGTTAAAATCATACTTACTCATCTAAAATAGGTGGTTTTCACTTAATATAAAGAAGGAAGCAAGGATGCCCTCTCCAACTATTGTTATTTAACATCTCAATGAAAGTCTTAACTAATGCAATAAAACAAGAAAAGGAAATAAAAGATATACAAGAAAATAGATAAAAGGAAATAAATTGAGTATGTATAAATTAAACTATCTTTTTTTCACAGATGAAATTATTACCTATGTAGAACATCCTCAATAATAATAATAATAATAAAACTGAAGTAATAAGTAAAAGCATAGAAAAGTTTCAAGATACAAAGTTAGTGTGCAAAAGCTAATTGCTTTTCAATATTACAGCAATGAACAATTGGAATTTGATTAAAACACACTGACATTTACATTGACCCCAAGTATATGAAATACTCAGGTATACACCTAACAAAATATGTTCAACATTTATATAAAGAAAATTACTAAACTCTGATGAAATAAATTTAAATAAATGGAGAGATATTCAATGTTCACGGATGAGGAGTATCAATCTTCTTAAGATGTCAGTTTTACCCAATGTGATCTGTAGATTCAATGCAATATCATTTAATCAGCAAGTGATTTTGTGGATATTGGCAAACTTAGTCTAAAATTTATATAGAAAGGCAAAAGACCCAGAGTAAAAGTAACCTTTGAGCAATTATAAATGACAGTATTATTGTATTGTGTGGTTTGGTATTTAACTCCCCTTCTTACTTCCTACAGGTGTTAAAATGCTGATGCATAAAAGCAATTATAAGTCTAGATTTTTGGATATACAGTGTACAAAGATCTAAGTGGTAACAAGTGCAAAATAAATGGTGGGGGAACAGAGGGGTATCGGAAAAGTATATGTACATGCTATTGTAGTTAATTTGGTATCAAACCAAATATAATTTTTATATATTTAGGATGTTATGTTTTAACCCTATGGTAACCTCAAGGAAAACTGATGAAAAATATATCCAGATAGAAATAAGGTCTCGGCACTTCTAGGTCCCTCTAAGAATTGTTCTTACCCTTGCAGGGCTGGTGTCAAGAGGCAGCTAGAAGGGACACTTTAATAACAACATTTTTACCACCCCTAAAAGAACCAGTAGCCCTGGCAGGAACCTTGGAAGCATGGTTAATGGGCCCTAGCCCAGGATTCCCAAGGCCTTATGTTACACAAGATGTTGAGGCACAGCCTGGAGATTTAGTAACTTCCCAGTCCCCCAGACATGAGGGTCAGTGAGGAATTGGAGCCTCTCTCCATGGGGTCTCTATGCCCAGTTCCAGCTCTGGGGTAGAAGTTTAACCATACCACTGGGCTCTGTGGTCTCCCTCCTTAGTCTAGAATGAGGTTCCTGAGGAAATCTGTGAGCCAGAGGAGGGCTGGTACCTACCCACTTTCCCCAGGCTGGGGTCCCAGCACTGCCAGCAGCCATGTGAAAGTCTGGGAGGAGCCCAGCCTGCCATCCCACACCATCAAGGCCTGGTCTTGTGTCTTTCCAGGTACCTACATCCTCCTAATATTGAGATCAGGCCGGGAATGTGATCCTGGAGGAAGGGAAGGGCTGGTGATCAGTGAAACTACAGGACGCTCAAATCAGACAACTGCAAGATTCTGATAAATGGGGAGAAACATTTTAGAGAGCTGTGCCAAAAATTTGCTGGATATGTACAGAAAACAGCACACTGCAAGACAAAGCAGACCTCCTGGTGAATGAAATCAGTGTGTACCCCTCTACTGAGACCCTAAAGGCCTCAAAAACTTTGCTGATGAGTTTGCCAAACTTCAGAATTGTCCACAAGCAGAGATTGAAAGACGTGAAGACAAAGTAATTGAACCTTTGAAAGCTTATATGTAGCATTGTAAAAATGGAACGGGATGACCTCAAGGCAACATTAATAGCAAAGAATTCAGAGGTTAAGCACTTAACCCAGAAAAAGACAAGTCAGCCAATCCCATCTGATCAACATGCTATTTCGCAAGCAGAAGATGGGTTTCAGGGAACTACAAACAACTCATCTTGAGGAAGCTATTAACAATTTCAAAAAGCAGAAAAAAAATGATATGAAGATTATATTTTCAGAATTTATTCTATTGAAATATTTCTTGGCAAAGCAGAAATAGTCACTGCTGCTTACCAAAATATATAAAAGATTGATGAGAAAGATTTAGGTCTTAAGTGTATTTTCATGTGCTTCTTGGCCATTTGCGTGTTTTCTTTGGGAAAATGTCTCTTCAAGTATCTTATCCATTTTAAAAATCAGTTTTTTTGTCTTTTTGTTCTTAAATTGTGAAAATACCTTATATATTCTGTATATTAGACCCTTTTCAGATATATGATTTGCACATCTTTCCCTTTTACGTAGGTTATCTTTTCATTTTCTTAATAACATCCTTTGATACATAAAAGTATTTAATTTTGTTTTAAGAGTTTTAGTTTTGCTCAGTTTTTAGGTCTTGGATCTATTTTATTTCATTTTTTATATGGTATGATGTAGGAGGCCAGCTTCATTGTTTTTCATGTGGTTATCCAGTTGTCTCAGCACCATTTGTTGAAAAGACTATTTTTCATCCCAGTTGAATGGTCTTGGCACCCTTGTTGAAAATCAAATGACCTGGATGTATGGATTTATTTCTGGACTTTTTATTCTGTTCTATGGATCTTGTCTATCCTTATGTTGATACCACACTGTCTTGATAACTGTAGCTTTGTAGCAATTTTTTAAATAGAGAAGTTTGAGATCTCCATAGTTTTTCGTCTTTTTCAAGATTGTTTTGACTATTCTGGGCCTTTGCATTTCTATATAAATTTTAGGATCAGTTTGTCCATTTCTGAAAAAAAGAGTAGGAATTTTGATGGGGATTTTATTAAACTTGTGGATCAATTTAGGGAGTGTTGCCATCTTAACAATATTGACTTTCTTTCCATTTATTTAGGTCTTTAATTTCTTTCAGCAATGTTTTGTAGGTTTCAGTATACAAGTCTTGGCCTTCTTTTGTTAAATTTATTCTTATTATTTTATTCTTTTTGATGCTGTTGTAAATGGAATTGTTCTCTTTAATTTCATTTTCCAAATTTTCATTGCTGAGTGTATAGAAATAAACAGATTTTTGTATATTAAGAAGAAAGATAGAAGACATTTAATATGTACAATGCAAGAGAGAAAATAAGTATAAAAGTAGGCTATAATGAAAGTGAAGAACCAAAAAGGTGTAATACTTACAAAGGCTAAATAGGAAATGGCAGAAGATGGACTTGTATTATTGATAGTAACTTTAAATGCAAATGGATTAAACTCTCCAGTCAAAAGGCAGAGATCGACAGAATGGATAAAAAAACATGTCCTAACTATATGCTGTCTGCAGGAGACTCACCTTAAAGTCAAAGATACAAGTAGGTTGACAGACAAAGGATGGAAAAAAATATACCATGCAAGTAGTAAACCAGTGAGAGCTGGGGTGGCTATACTAATGTAGAATAAAATAGACTTTAAGTAAAAAGCAATTATGAAGGATAAAGATGGTCACTACATACCAATAAAGTGGACAATTCAACAGGAAGGTATAAAAGTTATAAATATATATGCATTTAACAGCAGAAACCAAAAATATATAAAGCAAATACTGACAGATTTGAAGGGAGAAATTGACAGGTCTACATTAATAGTAGGAGAATTTAGCACACCACTCTCAATAATAGATAGAAAATCTAGTCAGAAGATCAAAAAGAAAGCAGAGGATTTTGAATGATACACTAAATCAACTATACTTAACAGACATATAGAGTACTGCACCTAATGAAAACAGAATACACATCCTTCTTGAGTGTAACTGGATCATCTCCTTGACAGACCATATATTGGGTCACAAAACATGTCTCAGTAAATTCAAAATTATTGACATCATGCAATGTATATTCTCCAAACACAACAGAATGAGGCTAGAAATCAATAACAGAGGGAGAAAGAGAAAATTCACAAATATGTGGAAATTAAACAACATGCCCCTAAACATCCAATAAGTTAAAGAAGAAATCAAAAGTGAAATTAAGAAATATCTTGAGGTGAATGAAAATGATCATACAACATGCCAAAATTTATGGGATGCAGTGAAGGCAGTGCTGAGTAGGAAATTTATAGCTCTAAATTATTATATTAAAAAAGAAGACTGACTTCATAACAGAGATTTAACCTTAAAACTAGAAGAACTAGAAAAAGAGCAAACTAAACCCAAAGTAAGTAGAAGGAAGCAAAAAAAGATTAGAGCAGAGATAAATGGGGAAAAAAAAATAATAGAATCAACAAAACCAGGAGTTGGTTCTTTGAAAAGATCAACAAAATAGACCATCTTTTAGCTAGGCTTTAGCTAGAAAAAAGAGAGGGTATACAAATAATGAATATCAGAAATGAAAAGGGGGACATTATTATTGTAATATAAAGACTAAAATTGGATATTGAACAACTGTATGCCACCAAATTAGATCACCTAGATGAAATGAACAAATTCTTAGAAACACACAAATTACCTACATTGACTCAGGTAGAAATAGAAAATCTCAACAAACCATTTACTAGTACAGAGATTGAATGAGTTCTTAAGTCTTCCCAGTGAAAATCCAAGGACTAGATAGATACACAGGGGAATTCTACAAACCGATCCAAGGAGATTTAAACCCAATTCTCCTCAAACTTTTCAAAAAATTGAAGAGGTGGGAATACTCCCTAATTCATTCTACATGGCTAACATCATGCTCATACCAAAGCTTGATAAAGATACCACAAGAAAAGAAAACTACAGACCTATATCTCCTATGAATATACCTTCAAAAATCCTCAACAGAATACCAGCAAACTGAATCCAACATCATATTGGAAGAATTATGTACTATGATCATATCCCTGCTATGAACGTTTGGTACAATGTAAGAAAATCAATTAATATAATAAATCACATAAACAAATGAAGGGAAACAAACACATGATCATCTCAATTGATGAAGAAGAGGCATTGACAAAATCCAGTATGCTTGTTGATTTTTAAAAAAAACAAAAAACAAAACAAAACACTTAGAACACTAGGAATAGAAGGAATCTTCCTCAACATGATAAAAAGCATTTATAAAAAGTCCACAGTTAACATTCTACTTAATGGAAAAGGACTGAAGTTTTTCCTCTAAGATTAGGAACAAGATAAGGATACCCACTGTCACCACTGTTATTCAACACTATACTGGAAGTTATTACCAGAGCAATTAGGCAAGAAAAATAAACAAAAGGCATACAAATTGAAAAGGAAGAAGAAAACTTTCTTTATTTGCAGATGACATGATCCTATTTACAGAAAGTCCTGAAAAATCCACAACAAAGGTCATAGCACTAATAAATGAATTAAGCAAAATGGTAGGGTACAAGATCAACACACAAAAATCAGTAGTGTTTCCATATACAAACAATTAACAATTGGAAGAAGAAATCAAGAAAAAAATAACTAAATTAAATAAATATGTAAGACTAAATCCAACCAAGGATGTAAAGGACTTGTACACAGAAAACTACAAAACATTGCTGAAAGAAATTAAAGAAGACCTAAATAAGTGGAAGGACATTCTGTGTTCAATGATTGGAGGACTAAACATCATTAAGATATCAATACTACACAAAGCAATTCCAATCGAAATTTCAATGCAATCCCAATCAAAATTTCAACAACCTTCTTTGCAAAAAACTAATAGCAAGTCATTAAATTTATACGGAAGGGTAAGGAACTCTGAATAGCTAAAGCTACCTTGAAGAAGAAGAATGAAGTTGGAGGGCTCACGCTTCCTGATCTTAAAACTCATTACAAAGCTGCAGCAATTTAAAAAGCATGGTACTGGCACAAGGACAGACATATAGATCAAGGGAATATAACTGAGCGCTCAGAAATTAACTATCACATTTAGGGCCAACTAATTTTTGACAAGGTGGCAAGACTTCTCATTTGGAAAGAATAATCTCTTCAATAAATGTTTCTAGGAAAGCTGGATCTCCATTTGGAAATGAAGGAAGGAAGACCCCTACCTCATTCCATATACAAAATTCAACTTAAGATAGATAAAATACTTAAATATAATAGCTAGAACTTTCAAACTCCTAAAAGAAAATGAATGGAAGCCTCTTCTGGGTCTCATGTTAGGGAAAGCTTTTTTATACTTTATGACCAAAGCAAAAGCAACAAAAAAATAGATCAATTGGACTTCATAAAAATTAAAAAAAAAAAAAAAGCAAACTTTTGCTTCACAAAGGACCTTATCATGAAAGTAAAAGCACAAACCACACAATGGGAGAAAATATTTGGAAACCATATATCCAATAAAGGAATAATATCCAGTTTATATACAAAAATCCTTTAACTTGATAACAAAAAGGAAAATGACCCAATTAAAAATGGACAAATGACTTGAACAGAAATCTCTCCAATGATGATAGAGAAACTGTCAAAAAGCACATTAAAAGATAATCAATGTCATTAGCCATAAGGGAAATGCAAGTCAAAACCACAATGAAATATCATTTCACACCTTTTAGAACGGATACTCTTAAAAAAAAAACCTGAAAAATAAGAAGGGTTGGAGAGCACATGGAGAAATACGAACAGCCATTCATTCCTGGTGGGAATGTAAAATGGTGCATATGCTGTGGAAGACAGTTTGGTGGTCCTTCAGAAAGCTAAATATGGAATTACCTTATCATTACACAACCTACTACTAGGTAAATACTGAAAATAATTGAAAGCAGGTGCTCTGACAGATATTTGTACACTAATGTTCATAGCAGCATTATTCACAATTGCTAAAAGAGAAGCAACCCAAGTGTCCATCAACCAATGAATGGATTAAAATATGTGGTAGTACATACAATGGAATATTATTCAGCTGTAGAAAGGAATGCAGTCCTGATACATGTGACAAGAATGAACCTTGAAAACAGCAAGTTGAGTGAAATAAGCCAGACACAAAAGGGCAAATATTGTATAAACTTCTTGATTTGAAACAATTAGAATAAGCAAACTCATAGAGTCAGAATCTAGAATATAGGTTACCAGGGACAGTGTGGGGATAGGAAATAGGACGTTAAGGCTTAAAATGTACAGGGTTCCTGTTTGGAATGATGGCAATGTTTTCGTAATGGATGGTGGTGATGGCAGCACAACATTATGAACACAATTAGCACTGAAATATATAGCTGGAGATGATTAAAAGGGGAAATGCTAGATTGTATGTATGGTAACAGAATAAGATTTTTTTAAAAGTCCATGGAACTATTCTCCACAAAGAGTGAAAGCACGAGTTTTAATAGTACGATTATAAAAATAGTGCTATTCTCTATTTTAACAAATGTTCCACAGCAATGCAAGGTGTTCATGGTGGGGTGGCACATGCGAATCCTCTGTTTTATGCATGATTGTTCTGTAAAGCCATACCTTGTTTAATAAAGGGGAAAAAATCAACATATAACAGAGGTTCTTAACAAACAGGGGTCCAAGGACCACCAAGGAATCTGTGGAAAGATTCAGGGGGTCCATGAGCTTGAACTGAAAAAAAAATCAACTTATTATCTTTATTTTCTCTGATCTCGGAAATCTATCATTTCCTTCACTTATGAGTGTATATAATAAATAAATTACAGTAGTATTCATTTCACCTGACTGGCAAAGGGGTCTGTGGAACAAAAAAGGTTAAGAACCCCTGACATATAACTACAAAACACAAAGGAAGAACCCTAAGTTAAACTATGCTCTTTAGTTACTAATAATATATCAACATGGGATCATCATTTGTGGCAAATCTACCATGTTAATGCCAGATGTTAATAATTGGGGAAACAGTTTAGGAGATGGTGATGGAAGGGGAGAATATGGGAATTCTCTTTACTTTCTGTGCTTTATTTCTGTGAGTCTAAAACTCCCCTACAAAGAAATTCTTTTAATAAAAAAATTCTTGCATAAATGGTTCCATTGACTGGGATTTATATTGCCACATAAAGAATAAATTACAATGTTAGTTATACTTGTGGCACTACATCTGAGCCAACTCATCAGAACTTGACTTTATTCAGATGATGATATTATGGATGTTGATCTATTGCTACGATGGGATGAAAATTTGGAGGACCTTGGGAGAGTGTGCGTATAATTTTTCATGTGGGAGAAACATGAATTGTTGGGGACCACGGGGCAAACTGAGATAGACAGGCTTCAAGGTGGCCCTAAATGACCTCTGTTCCTTGGTCTTAATGCCATTATTAAATCTATCCTTTTGAATATGAGCACACCTAGTTACCCTCTTCAAACATAGAAGATGCCATAGAAGATGGCAAAAGTGATGTGATGTCATTTATGCGGTCAGGTTACAAAAAGACTAAGTTCTGTTTTGCTCGCCATCATTTTCTCTCTCACTTGTTCTGAGGTAAGCCAGCCACCATATTGTGAGCTATGGGGAGGCCCATGTGGCAAGGAAATAATGCCTCTAACCAAAAACTAATCAGTACATGAAGTCTATAACTAATCATGTGGATAAGTACGGAAGCAGTTCTTCCCTTAATGAATCTTTGATGTAACTGCAGGTCTTATTTGCATCTTGGGAGTGTTTGTTATTTTCTCCTCTTTAAAGAATTTTATTCTATAATACTATATACTCTTGATAAAAAACAATCATATTTCTTTGGATTTTCCTTCATACTCTTTAAAAGTTTAGAGTTCTTTAGAGTTTATTATAGCCTTTTTTCTTTACATTTTCCATCCATTAATCCCAATTATAACTTCATCTCTTTCTGTAAGTTGATAGAAGCTACTCTTATTGTAGAAAACTAAAATTAAAGAGGAATGATGAATTATACTATTTCCTTCTAGACAAATGGAACATAGGGTAGTTTCGTTGTCTGCAAAAATCCTTAAGAGTTAGGAGTGGAAGTAATTGAGAACAAACCAGGTCAAAATTTTCTATGGTTGACATCAGGAATTAGGTAGAGAGGAGGACAAAGCTAGAAGAGAGCAAACATTTTAA
Source organism: Tolypeutes matacus (assembly GCA_026826555.1). Taxonomy (NCBI): domain Eukaryota; kingdom Metazoa; phylum Chordata; class Mammalia; order Cingulata; family Chlamyphoridae; genus Tolypeutes; species Tolypeutes matacus. The sequence goes on from JAKSZT010054457.1 coordinate 4,972,378, forward strand.
ACTCTGGTCTTGTTTCATAATCAGATCTTCTTTTGTGTTTAATCATTTTTACATCAAATTATGTCATTAAAAAATGAAGTGGCTTCTAGGGAAATGTAAAATAAAGTAAAAATTATAACAATATGAAAATAACTGAAAATAAAGGAAGACAAGTAAAATGAAATCTGGAGAAAGTTCAGTATTTAAAAAGAAAACCACAATTGACTGTCAGTTGATAAATATGGGCAGAAAATTTACCTGAACTTTCCAGGCAAAATAAACACACACATATAATCAGAAAATACTATTATCTAAGTTGAACAGCAACAAAAACCTGAATGAGTTGCATGATACAAACAAGTTTCCAAAGACATCTAGAAATAGTCATTTTCCTCCTATAAACAAGAATATATAATAAGATCTTAGGTTATTTACATTTATGGTAGTCTATAAAGATCAGTTTTAAAACTGGCTTCATAGAAGTAAAACAATATAAGAAGAATACATTGCACTTCAAGAGTGTCCTGTGAGCTAGAGTTAAAGTAAGTCCCTATTGCAGGGTGGTGGGAATGTGGAGAAGCATGGGAAAAATACAATTGGTGTGACCTATGGACTGTGGTTAACAGCAATACTGTAATATTCATACATCTATGTCAAAGACGTATCATGTTGAGAATGGGGGTGTGTGGAAAAAGTGTGCCAAATGTACACTATGGACCATGGTTGGTGGTAATAGTCTGATGATATTATCTCATAATCTGTAACAAATATTCCACCACGGTACGGTATGTTGATGAAGGGGGGTTGTGTAGGAATTCTACACATATGCATGATTGCTTTGTAAGTTCACAACCTCTGTAATAAAAATATATTAAAAAATAATAGAGTGAGTTGGGGGAAAAATACACCAAATGTAGGATATAGACTATAGTCAGTATTAATGTCTTGATGATGCTTTTGCAGAGTTTGTAACAAATGTTTCACAACCATGCAAGGTGTTGGTGCTGGGGTAATGTATGGGACCCCTGTATGATATTATGTTTGTTTATTTTGTAATTCACAACTTTTACTATGTACTTGTTTATGTATGTTCATGTATGAATGTTATACTTCAATAAAAAATACATTAATTTAAAAAAAGAATACATTCCCACTGTTGGGGGAAAACAAGAAATGTGCGCCCGAGGAAAAAACTTCAGTCCAGGAAGACTCTGCAAATGTGACCCATTACTGTGAATCAAATGAGAAGTGCTGTGCTTCATAAGTAGATACACATATGAGGACAAAATGAAAATATTTTTGCATTTTTACTCATATAATTACAGACAACTTTAGCATCCACTTACTATAATTGCACAATATATAGATTTCATAAATGCATATTATACTTTTCCAGGTCCTCGTAAAAGTCAGTCTCCTTCAGGAGTGTGGCAGTGTCAGTCCTTGGTGATAGAGAAATATATAGAAATGATATTCAAGGAACCTTATAAAAATGAAGAGAATAACCTTTGAAGAGGATAATTGCACTAGATAAAACATAGTATTTGGCAAAAATGGAACTTGAATTTTACCCTCTTCACTTTAATTCAGCTTCTTTTTACTGTACCAGAGGTAACAGAGAAATGAAAAAGGATCTCGCAGTTTTAAACTAAGATTGTTTTATTTTGTGGTCATGAAAAAAGTTTAGTGTTTCTTTTCAATGACCGCTGTTTTAGTTTGCTAGGCTGCCTCAATGCAATATAACAGAAATGAGTTGGCTTTTACAATGGGGATTTAAGTGCTTACAAGCTTACAGATCTAAGGATGTGAAAATGTTCAGATCAAGGCATCATCTGGTGATAATTTCTCCCTGAAGACCAGATGCTCGAGTTCCTGGCTTTCTCTGTCATATGGCAAGGCACATGGCAGGGTCTACAGGTTTCTCTCTTTTCTTCCATTTATTTATTTATTTGTTTGTTTGTTTATTTATTTTTGCTTCAATATCTGGCTTCTTTGGCTTTCTCTGTTCCTCTGAATTAATCTTCTTTATAAAGGACTACAGTAAGAGAATTAAGACCCACTCTGGGTGATGCTGTACTGAAGTAACCTAATCGAAAGGTTCCTCCACAATAGGTTCACACCCATAGGAATGGATCAGGTCTAAGGACATGATTTTTCTGGGATCTATAAAAGCCTCAGACACATGAAATGTGTTTGAGCCTTACACAAACCTTTCAAAGTAGTTTTTCCAGATTCAGATATTCGAGATTCATTACTCATGTTCTCTCTTTCTTTGTTTCATTATTCACATTTCCCCAAACATATGGGAGAGTTGTTAATCTTATAAGGTAAAAATGATAGGCTGCCTCTTAAGTTTACCATAGTGCTCAGGTATAAAGTCCTGGTAAGAGCATAGAATCTGGTGTCAGAATGTTTAGATTCAAGTCCTAGGTTTTCATTACTAGATATTCAACCTTGAGCAAATTACTTTAACCCTCCGTGCTTTAGTTTTCTCATCTTTAAAATGAATATAATGAGAGTAATGGTCTTATAGAGATGATGTCAAGGTTAAATAAGTTAATGTTTATACAGCACACAGTAAGTTCTATATAAATGTTACACACAAATATATGGAAAGGAGACAACTTGTATATCTTTATATTAGCTTTTCAGTATCATTAAAATTCTTAATCTGGTGTTTTTGTCATCCTATTAATGGAGTCTCAGAAATATTTAAAAGCTAGAATTTTAAGCATCTATTATTTAGTTTTCTATAAATATGTACATTTGACATACTGACTTCTGAAACAATTTTAGTAGATTATAGTCAATCTTTCCATCAAGCAAAGTTTTTCTTTTGTGCTAGCCTTTCAAATATAGCATTATGATTATAAGTATTATTATTTAAAAAATTATGTTCTATTTTGCTAAATGCAAAGCCATTTAAAAATAATTTCCTGCTCAATGAAGATGTTTTCCTTCCAAATTTACTGCACATTATTTTGGCCAAAACAACGGTGGAAGCTGATTACTTGACAGCTACATTAGACAGGGTGTGCTGCTTTATAATTGCTATGCCATACTGAAAATCCTGGCATAAGATTATGTGACAGCTGGTCCCCTGTTTTGTCCATTAAATTGAGATGTTTGTTTCATAAAGCAATCCCTGTGATCATGGATTGTTTTTAATATGCAGCTAATAGAGTTATTGAACTAAGAAATAGAAAATGATAATAATACAAAATGGTTAACTCTCATTGCTCTTCTCTCATCATTTGTACAGCTTTGTATACTTATATAATACCTGTTTTTCAAGTGCATGTGTTTATGTTTGTAGACATATTCTTATATAATATGTCTCATATCTGTATATGCATATAAACTTTTCTATGACTGTATTAGTCAGCCAAAGGGGTGCTGATGCAAATTACCAGAAATCTGTTGGCACTTACAAAAGGGTATTTATTCAGAATAGAAGCTTACAGTTACCATGCCATAAATCATAAGTTTCTTCCTTCACCAAAGTCTGTTGCCACGTGTTGGAGCAAGACAGCTGCCAACTTTGCCAGGGTTCAGGATATTTGGGTTCCTCTCTTCCCAGGGCTCCATTTCTCTCCGGGCTCAGCTCCTCTGTTTCCTCCAGAAGGTCAGCTGTAGACTATGAGGCTCTCTAGGCTTTGTCTCTTTCCACAAGGCCAGCTATAGAGTCTCAGGCGAACAGCTCATGTCTTTTCCCAGGGCCTCCTCTCCTTCCTCATGACCAAGCTCTCTTACTTCCTAGGGCTCCAGCTCAAGACTCCAACATCAGAACTTCAGCTCAAAACCGTCCAACTCTGTCCTTTGCCATGTCTTTTATCTTTGAGACCCCACCCACCAAGGGGCGGGGCTCAACACACTAATGACGTGGCCCAGTCAAATTTCTAATCATAACTTCATCATGCCCAGATGAACAGACCAGTTCACAAGCATAATCCAATATCTATTTTTGGAATTCATAACTATATCAAACTGCCAAACTGCTACAATGACTTTAAATATAAATATCAGAAAGATAAATCATATATGAAAGTGGTATAAGAAAAATGGTAGAATAAAGAATACATCACTATGTGAACACTTTACTAGTGCTCTGTAAAATTCAGAGTTTCCCTACAATGGCAAATTATACTATAAACATTTAGGTCAACAATTATACCATCAATCCAGATTTTTCATTTTCATTATAACTATTTGAAACACTATTAAAGAGATAATTTCAAGGTAAGTGTTTGGCAGCACCTGTCCACATGCTCCCATGCATAAATTCTCTCACTCCCTCTCTCGTTCTCTTTCTCTCAACTCACCACCCATCCTTTTATATTATTTATTACATTTTGTTATTTTTTAGGTTTTTATATAATTGTTTTATATTACTATTATATAATAATATAATAAACATATTATATTATTATAATAATATAATAATATCAGTATGACAGAGCAATTATAAAGCAGGACACCTGTCTAATGTAACTGACAAGTAATCAGCTTCCATTGTAGTTTTGACCAAAATAATTAAAATTATTAAATGTTTTTTATATAATTATTATAAGCATGTTGCTTTCAAAGTTAAGCAAAAACACTTTATTATGAGAAAGGAGATGTAAAAGTTGCTGAGAAGTAAAATGAGATTTAACAATGTGAAAACCTTTAGCAACATTGATAAATGCAATTTGAGTAGAACTGTAGAAGCAAAAGCCTATTGAGTATGTTTAAGAGAAAATGAAAGGAGATGAACTGGAGACAGTGAATATAACAAATTCTCCCCAAATATTTTACTGCAAAGGATGACAGAGAAATGGGATGGATGTGGAACTGGATGTCTGGTTAAAAGAAGAGTTTATTTTTCAATATGGGAGAAATAAGAGGATGATTGTATAGTCTACATAAGGAAACATTGATGATATGGGACAGAGAGAGAATGAAGATGTTTATCATAGCTTGAGAATCAGCATATATGAAATGCACATGCAATAGAGAAATCCTGGGCAACTTTCTACACTTTTGTTGCTGAATATCCATTTCAAAGAGGAAAAGTCTTCAGTTTGTTTAAAACTTGTATTGTAGAGCATATATTTAACTCAAAATTCTTATTTTAACCACTTTCGAGTGTATGACTCAATGACATTAATTACATTCACAATATTGTGCTACCATCACCAATATCCATTATCCCAAGTTTTCATCACCTCAAGTAGAAATTCTGCACTCTAAGAATAACACCTCTTCTCCTTACTCTTGTTCCTTAGAAACTTGTAAGCTACTATCAATCTCTGTGAATTTGCATCTTTTAGTTATTTCATATAAGTGAAATCATGTATGTATCATTTTGCATCGGGTTTATTTTAATCAACATGATGTCTTATGGTTCCTCCATATTGTAGCATATATTAGAATTTCATTCCCATTTTAAGGCTGAATAATATTCCATTGTGTGTATATATAAAATTTTGTTTACACATTCATCTCTTAATAGCCACTTGGGTTGCTTTCACCTTTTGACTATTGTAAATAATGCTGCTTATGAACATTGGTGTACAAATACCTGTCTGAGTCCTGCTTTCAATTCTTTTGGGTATATACTAATAAGTGGGATTGCCAGGTCTTATGCTAATTCTATGTTCAACCTTTTCCAGAACTGCCAAACTGATTTACACAGTGGCTGCACTATTTTATAATCCCACCAACAATGCATAAATGCAACCAACTTCTCCACATCCTCACCAACATTTATTTTCAGGATTTTTAAAATAATAGCCATCTCAATGATATCACATGGTGTTTTTTATTTGCATTTCCCCAATGACCAGTGATGCTAAGCATATTTTCATATGCTTTTTGTCCATTTATATATTGGTTTTGGAGAAATGCCTGTTCAAGACCTTTACCTTTTTTTGTCAATTGGGCTATTTGCCTTCCTGTTGAATTATAACAGTTATTTATGTATTTTGGATATGAAATCTTATCAGATATATAATTAACAATTATTTTCTCCCTTTATGTAGGTTGTCTTCACTTTCTTGATAATGTTCTTTGAGGTACAAAAGTTTTTAATTTTGAAGAAGTCCATTTTATATACTTTTTCTTTTGTTGTTTGTGCTTTTGCTGTGATAGCTAAGAAATCACTACCAAATCCAAGATTATTCATAGGTTTCCCCTTATGTTTAGGCTATTCATCCATTTAGACTTAATTTTTTTTATATCATGTGAGATAGGGCTCTGACTTCTTTACTTTCTATGTGGATATCCAGTTTTCCTGGACCATTTGTTGAAGAGACTATTCTTTTCTCAGCTAATATACTTGGTACCCTTGTCAAAAATCAGTTGGCCATATATTGGTTTATATCTGAATTCTCAATTCTATTCTGTTGGTTCATATTACTATCCTCATGCCACTAACACACTATATTTATATGTATATTGATTTCAGGAATTACTATGTGTTTATGATAATAATCCTTCATTGTGTGGCAATCAACTCTCTGTATGTTTTTTTTTTTTAAGATTGCATTTCGATAAACAGAAGTTCTTGATGTAAATAAAATAAAATAAAATAAAATGTCTCCATACGTTTTGTTGGTTTTGTTAATACCTTTATTTTTTTAATTATTATTTTTTATTTTTAAAGAAGCTTTAGATTACATAAATGTTGCATAAAAAATATAGGGGATTCCCATATGCCCCACCCCACACACATACTTTCCCACATTAACAACATCCTTCATTAGTGTGGTACCTTTGTTACAATTGATGAATATGTATTGAAGCATTGCTACTAACTATGGACTATAGTTTACATTATAATTTACTGTCTGTCCCGCATGGTTCTGTGGAATTGTAAGTGTTCATCTTGTCACAGTGTGTTATCTCAGTGGGTAGAGACCTACACAATAAACAAGATCTCCATACTTTTAGGTTAGCATTTATACATCTTGTTTAATCTTTCCCTGTGTCAAACAGATATTCAATAATACTTTTTACTGAAATAAATTAAATTTTCTTTTAAAATTGAAACCCTGAATATATGGAGAGTTGATATGATTTTATTTCCAGGTGAGAAAAGCCATGAAGTATTTGTGTTGTTCTCTAGCTACATTCATATATACAACTCCTCTACAAACTTTAACTAGAGCATTAACTCAATAAGTGGTAGTATTGCCAAGCAAGTATGTTTAAGTGAGAGAGACAAGCTGGTGTTGAAAAATGTATTTAGGTGTTTATAGGTTTCTTGGCTACTCTTGTCCCATCTACCATGCATATGAATGTTAGACTCAGATTGTCATTTTCCAAGAAAAAAATTTAGTACATTTATTGGGAAGCACATTGAGAATATTAATACTTTGGGGAAGGATTAACGTCTTTATGGCATTAGGCCTTTCTATCCATGGACATTAAATTTCTTTCCTTTCACTTAAGTATTTCAGTATACAGTATAGATTAGTTGAATCATTTTTTTTTTAACTTGTTTAATTTTTGATAGGTTCGTCTAACTATTTTATTGTTTTTATTACTAGGGTAAACTGCTCATATAAGAGAAAACTCTAAAGTTAGAACAAACTTGAAGTTTGATTGATCTGGTAGTTCCAAATGTCATCCAAGACCTGGTGTTTTCCCATTTCTACACTCTGTCATCAAAGTGTCAGACTCATTCTGAGACTACTTTCCTTTTACATTACAGGATGGTTATCAGTAGCAATCATGGCTAAATGTATCTTTATTGATGTCTGATAATGAAAGCCTGACTTTCCTGGATTCTCTGAAGAGGCAGAACTACTTTCAAATCCACCAAAAGACTGATCCTCCTTTTCAGTGGCCATAATTGGGTTATATGTCCATAATTGTGTCATATGCTCATTTTAACAAGGATGATAAGATTACAATTAGATACATTCATAAAGACATAGATTTGTACAGCAAAATCACAATGTCTGTCTAATAAATATAGCTAGAAAAGGAGACTATTAATTGCTTTCCAACAAACATGGAAAATTTTTCAATATTATAGGCATGGCAAATGAAATTCAAATTCAAATCAGTAGCCCTCAGGCCATCCATGTTCAGCATGTTGAGAGACATGGCTGTCTGTCATCATCCCGGCTGCTCCTGCTACTCCCTCACCTTGAGCCGGGAAGCGATTTTGTACAGATAAAATCTTTTAAAATTAGAATTTACTAATACAATATGTATGTTAAGCAATGTGAAATGTTCTTAAAATAACATGTTTTAACTAGAAATCACAAATAAAATTTTGAAATATTTAGAACTTAAAATAGTGCATTCCAAAACCTGCAGGAAGATGCAATAACGTACTTTAAAGATGCAATAACAGTATTTATATACATCAATGAAAACAAAGATTTAAAATAAATAGGTTAAAATTTCAACTGAGGAGGCTAAGGTAAGAACAAACATTAAAATGGAAACCTAAAATGAGTGTAGAAATTACTGAAAAAAATTCAAAATACACACAACTAATCAAGTACATCGGAAACTGACTTTTTTTAAAAAGACTGAAAAATTAGACAAACGTTTCCCTGGATTAATTAAGGAGAGGATTGACATGAATACACTATGTTAGGAATTGACAGGGAGGTAATAGTAGATATAACAAAGGATATGAAATTGTAAGTTATTTTTCTGAACAGCTCCATACCAATGAATATGGAAGCCTAGAGTACAGACAATTTTCTTGAAAAATTTAAGTACCAAAACAGACCCAGTCATAAATAGAAAACCTGAATGAATTAGTAACTAATGAAATAAATGTATTTATTCAACAAGTATTTGTTGAGTGATATTCTGTCAAGCAGTGTTCTAGGATTTGGGATACATCAGAAAACAAAACAAGGTAAGGGCTCTGCTCTCAGGAGTTGTATATTCTAGCAGTTGATACAGATAATAAGAAAATAAACATCTTAGTAGGTTAGAAGTAGATAAAGGCTATAGAAAAAGCAAAATGTTGGGCAGATAGAGAAATGGGATGGTTGCGGGTTAGGTGGGGGGCGTTACCATATTAATTTGGATGGTCAGGTAGACCTCATTGTAAAGGTGACATTTGAGCATAGAGTTAGAAGATATGGGAGTTATCATTTGCATATGTGAGCAAGAACATTCTCAAAAGTCTTTCCTGCCTACTTCGTCACCCAAAATGCAACAGAGAACTCATACAAGTGAATTTTATACTACCTTTAAGTTCACATTATCATTATCAAATAAAAGCCATATTAATAAATGAGCAAAAGAGAGCTCCAATTCATATTATTATTAGTTGAAAATTTAAAAAGTAAGAATTAAGGGTAGAAAACCACATATTGATCTGGCTTATGAAAATAGAAAAAACAATACTAAAATTACCATCATTGTAAACCAGAAGTATATTGAAATGAAATCAACAGGACTCATTATATTTAAATCTCCAAAGTGCAGAGATGCTTAACTTTAGTAGTAATTATCAATATAATTAACCTTACTAGCAAATTAAATATATGGTAAATATATGGAAAACTTTAATATCTCTTCTTAATAAAATGTATGTCTATAGTACATATACTCTATGTGATATATTGTATATATTGTATATGCACATATACATAATCATCATTATGTAAAATTACAGATGTTCTCATTAAAATCAGGGACAAGATAAGGATGTTTCCAATCACTGCTATAATTTGCCATTTTATTGGACAGTGTATTAAGACAGAAAAATAACTCTGAAATAGGGAGATTGGAAAAATATTAAACAAGACTGCAGATAATGCTTTTATATATTAAAAATAAAACAAAATTTACATAGACTGTAAAAACAAATATCAAATAGGTACAACATGAATAAACCAAATTTGTAGTGTTCCTATATTTTAGTAACAACCATTCATATATATGAATTATAGAAATAATAACCTTCACAGGTGATAAAAAATAACATATATAGGAATAAATCATACAAAGATTTGCAAAATGTTGATGGAACAATTTACAAAATATTATTGAGGTATATAAAATCATCAGTTCAGAACTAAAATTCACATTTCTAACCTTCTGCCTAACTTCATTCATTCCTTTATTCAAATTGTAATTTTTAAACAAGACCAGCATGACTTCCTTTTCCAATAAGTAAAGAAAGCCATCAAGTGCTGGGTAGTCAAGCCTTCTGTAATTGAGTTGTCCATATCTTGTGTCTGTTTAAAAAAGTTCCAGAATTTAAAAAAATTTTAAAAACATTAAAAAATTGTGAATTTTAGTTCTGAGAATTGATTTTTGCTATTCAAGAAACTAACTATACTTTTATAATTTTATTAATCCCATTGAAATTACAGAAACAATATTACTGCTATAAATGATTGTTTTAATCTCATTCTTTGAATCAGAATGTTGTACCAACACTTATTCCCTTAACTTTCAGTGATTTTCTATAAAATATTTGGAAAGTGAAGCTATAGTCCCTGGTCACTTTGAAGGCCATCCAGAGTGACTCCTTCATTTCATGAAAACAAAATTGAATGATGAATGAATTTCCCCAAGTCACTAGATCTTGGCATAATGGGGACTAGAACCAGGTTTGTTAATTCAAAAACCAGCATTTTTTTTTTCTAATACACAATTTTAAACTGTTTAATTTGTGTCAGGCCCTTCTCTAAGTGCTTTACAAATAATAACTTGCATAAAGTGGGTGCTATTTTTAACAGACCACAGAACTGAACATCTTCAAAGTAAACATTCTGAAACACATATCAACTTTAACTTATTAAATTCATTTTCTAAGGTGAAACACATTGTGCTGATGACTATCTCATTGGTCTATTTAGTTATTTGAATCATTCGAGATATGTTGATGATTAATTTTCTTCCCATAAATATATTTAGTCAGAAATTTTGATAATAATGAGAACTGATAGTTTATTTTTCCTATCTCAAATTGTGTTTTGATGGTTATATTTTAAAAAACATAATCAATTATTTTTCTCTTATTTCTTTGATGATTTAAACAAACTCAGAACCAGTGAGATGACAGTGAAGAAGTTCCCATAAAAGAGCAGGCATGACAAGAATTCACAACAGCATGTGTGAGCAATTCAGAGAAATTTCTGGCACATGCTCTGATGAAGTAGATGACAGTGCTGTTTACTAATCTGCTATAGATCCCATACTACTGGAAAGAATGAAAACAGACTAGCAGAGGACCAAGCCTGAGTAATGTGTCTAAGTCTATGAACCCTGGTCCAAGTCTCCATCTCCCAAATGCTTCCTAGTAATTATCCCACTGCCTCAAACCGAAAAAGAAAAAAGAAAAAAAACTTGTACTTTGAAGACAAATGCATTTTTGTGTTTCCTAATACTTTTAAAAATATATTAGAAATCAAAGCAGATACAGAATACTGGGTAAACTAAAGTGAATAGTCACAAGAACAAACATGATACACTTTGATAAGCAAAAATTAGAACAGATTAGTTTTGTGCCTATTCTAAGAAATTTTCCATATGCTGAACCATTATATATTGCACCATTTGGATAATTCAGTTTTAGCATTTGGAACAGAAAATGTGAGTATCTTGGAGTTTTACTCTCCTAATGAGCAGTTACCAAAAATTCTTTTTATTTTTTTTATTTTATTTTTTTTATTTTTTTTTAATGAAGAAAGTACATTCTGTTTTAATGAGTAAAGTATGTTGGGTTTAAAGACCAATACCTTGAACATTACAAAGAAAGACAATATTCTGAAAATCCAGTTTATTTCCATGTTGTGGACAGATCCAGTCAATGTGATCAGTTTTTCTGCATGTGTAATTTATCAAAATAAGTTTTCCCACAAGACTCTTTTCCATCAACTCTGAAAATCCTGGTCTGACAACATATCCAAATAAAGCTCTTGAAAATCAACTCTTAAATTTGGAAGAAAGTGTGGCAAATCTTTCCTGTAACATTACTGCACTACAAATGGCTAAAGAGCAATTTATGTTTTAAAGGGTGACTAGTACAACAGTTGAGATCAGGAAATTAATGTTTTAGTGCACTGTGCTCCAGTTTTAGCCAACATGCTACATTGTCCTTTTCGGGGGGAAAGGGAGGGCGCACAAAGTGGATTTGAGGATTTCCATTGTACGAAAAAGATATGACTCTGCAAGCAAAACAGTGTAAGCTGCCTTTTTTTTCTTAAGACCTGGACAGTTTAAGACAAAGCTTTGCAAAACATTATACAATTTTTTTATTATTAAATGAGAAAATCTCATTTGTTACATCGTCACATTGCTAGTCAGAGAAAATGCTGCAGTGATGAAGAAAGTCAATGTTGGATCAACCAAAGTCCTCATTTCTACAACATTCATTTACAAAGAAATAATGTTCAACACAGCCCAACACAACATTCTTGGTTTTCTTCAAATTGAAGTCCCCCCAAAAAAATCATCTTCTAATGGGGCATTTTACTACATAAATTATAGTTCTTCATTTTTACAATTCACCCCCAAACTGTATGAGAGATGTATCACACTAAAATTTCTAAAGCTGTTAGGAAATCCTTCACACATCATCATCATCTGATGTGTCACTGCTACTTGTCTCTGTATCATCATTCTCAATAGTGGGTTTGAAAGTGCTGTTTTTCCAGGGTCCAAACTTGAAGTCACAGATCAGGCCATTTTTCAAAATACCATTTTTTCTCAGCCCATTCTTCTGTAACTGTTCACTAATAACTTGGAATTCTCTCATTTCATCCTCAGTTAAGGGAGCACATGTTTCATCATTTTCACTGTCTTCCTGCCAGCCCATCTCCTTTAACAACCTGTGTTCTGCCTCAAGTGAACTTGAAAGAACATCAGTTTGTGGAAAGGTTGAAGACCGAATGATCTGTTGGGAAATCACTGAAGCATTGCCATTCTCTTGTGGAATTTCACTTTCATCAAAGTTTCGGTTTATATCCCTCTCTTGATGAGTGCTATTGCTGTTATGCAAATTAAATGAGTCGTCATTCTTCTCTGAGCCAGCATGGCTTTCATCTTCATGTTCCTCTTCTACTCTGTCCCTTTTCAACGCTTTCAAAAATTCACTCTTCTTACCAGTGCGCATTCGTGTAAGTTTGGTTAGACGAGGCTGCTGATTAAGTTTGTCAAGAGGCGAAGAGGAATTTGAGCGGTTACACTCTTTCACTGAATTTGTTGATGAGCTAAAATTCTTGGCAGTTGATTTGAAAGCATTAAAGTTGCCAACACCATATGTAGAGTCATGAGGGAAAGAAGTCCCAGCTTTATTTTCTTTAGTTTGGCTTTTCCATTGTGTAGGTTTTGTAGGTGGAGCAGCAGGTTTAGGGACTAAGCCTTTATAAACACTTGGACCAGTCCCATTCTTAACTGGCTGTGACTGAAGATTTCCTACTACTGGGAATCCAGAGAGTTGTAAGTCTTTTGTATTGCCTTTTTTAATGACCAGCATTCTTGGAGTTCTAGATTTAGGATTCGGAGGATATTCTAAGAGAGGAGCTTGGGAGATTTTTTTGGTTGGGTATGTGTGTGTCTGGGTGTGTAGGCCCCATACACCTGCAGCTAAAGATTTATTCTGATTTGGTTCTCTCTCATATTCAGGATTTAAAGATGGAAAATCCTCAGCCTCAAACTGTTTGCGTTCTCTCTTGTCTTCTTTCCTCCCTGTTTCATTGTCAGGTATGCTGTTTTCATGCAGTCCTTGGCTTTTGCCAGAATGGAAAATACTGCTACGAGAACGGGAACTTCCACCATGGTATCCCCCTCAATGATTTATGTTTTCAGTACCATTTCTTCCATGTGTACGCCATCCATTTTTTTCTTTCCTTCCAAAATTACCTCCATTAGGACGACCAATACCAGAATCAAAGCCATCTGAAGAGTTGTGTCGTCGACGATTCACATCATAACGATTTTCTGTCCATGAAAAGTTTTCAGAATGCTTTTCAAAATTCAATGACGACTTTGTTGATGATGGTGGAGTAGGAAAATTAAGCCAGGCTGGAGCAAAGTCATGCTGCGCCATTTAGGTCCAGTCTCTCCGACTCAGTGAAACAAGGCTTCAACACCTCATGGCAAGTCCAAATTCCAACAGGACTGCACAGGAAGGTGTCAGTTTTTTTCCTGTAATCTTTATGTTTTCCAGTTTGTTTTTTTATTTTGTATCCTCTGAAATAATATCCAAGTTCTTTGAAGATGCTTAACCTAAGACTATTTGACATAGAGTTACTTCAAGTCAGCTACCCATACTTCTGTTTTAAAGTTTTCATATGGCTATCTCCAGACTTAGCCAAGTTCCTTGAATTTAAGATTATAAAGTCTTCTGAGACCTGTCTTCTTTATTATTCCATGTACTTGTCACTGTTGTACTTATCCACTCCAGATGAAATATCCAATTTATGAGCCAAAAAGCAAAAACAAAAAGAAAATTTCACATCTGAAAAGCATTCCTAAACATCAGCATAAACAGGAAGACACATAGCTATCTCAATACTACCATGCTGCTGGGAAACTGCAACATCTTAAATTTCCACGTAAATAAAAGATAAAAGGAAAAAAACTCTGTACTCTTTCAATATCTTCATTTAGAAAAGCTGTCCCATTGTGATATGAAAAGGGCTGAGGTCAAAAACTCCTAAAACTTTTAATAAATGTAAAAAAAAAACTGCCATGAAACTTCAGCAATATTTAAACAGTAATTTGAAACTGTTGAAACTACTCAATACACAGATCAAACATATCTTACAGTTTTGGGTGAAGAACACCAACGCGGGTGGGGGGGTGGGGGAGTAGGAAAAATTCCACCAGCTGAAATACTTTAACCAGTTATATAATCCGTTTGAACCAAAATACAGAAGAAATGCCTGAGTCTCTTTTTAAGTAGCTTGTAGAATTGTTCACTATTATCGATTCACTTCAGAGATGCTCTTTGCCAATTTTAACAAACTTCTGGGGCAAAATTATCCAAAACCATTGTAATTCCAAAATGGCCACTTCAACTATCCAGGGCCTTTAACAAAACCTAGAAGATGATCTTCATATCTGAGTAATTCAATCACCTTCTGCCCCAACCAGAGGTGCCCCTGGCCTGGGGGTGCCGCTGTTCTCGATCCCGGGAGAAGGGTTTCGGTACTTTGAATAATCCCCTTTTGCCGCTTTTTTCCCAAAAATTCTTTTTAGAAGACCGTATTGTGATCATAATTGCAGCATATTTTTCTTAAAAATGCTTTTTAAAAGTGAGGCACATTGATAAGTGTGCCTGGTTTCCAGAGAAAAGACTTCGGGACCAGCCAATTTTTCACCACTCTGAGCAACAACGTAGCTCTCCAGAGGGGTAATCCTCCTCTGACACCACGCTTTTCCTTTTTGATTTTATAAAGCTACTTTTGTTCTTATTTTACTTTACTTTTCTTCAGTAAGATTTTCAGTTTCAACTTTTTAACTGTTTATTGCCAATATAACCCAAGTTTACTGTTTAGAATTGTAGTTTCAAGATTTTGGAAGAGTTGTGCCATAGGAAGTGCAACCTGCCAGCTATTTGAACTGATTTTAATTTTGGCATGTGTTATTTAAATGTCTTTTTGGTAAGTCTTCAGGTAGCAAACTAAATGAGGGAAAAAAAATTACTCATTTTTAAGGCCAGATTTTTTAAAATGTCTTAAAAATTATTGATGTTCTTTTAGGAAAATATGTAAGTAGTTTCTGAAGAAATTATTCAAACTCTTATGTAAAAAGTTTTAAGGCAAATGGAATTGATATCCCGCTTACTGGCCATATTATCGGTCGGGGAAAAGTTATTTACCATCCCTGCACCTTGGTTTCCTCAAAATGTCTCTGATTATATGAGATAAGTTTTTAAAGATTGTAATCATACTTTATGTAACTAGCCTGTCACAATTACCTAGTAATTTTTCCCTTTATCTAACATGAGTAATTTAAAAAAATTAAGAAACACTGAGAAAATCAAGGTCCCTGCAAAATTAACTTATTAACAACTCAGTCATGGCGCTTATGCCTCTTCATTCCTATTAATATTACTCAAATTCAGGTCATTCTTTTTTATTTTTGCCTGTATTATTACAATAATCTCCAAATTCTAATAACTCACTATCAAATACCAGTAATATTTCTTCCATCTGTAACTGAATTCCCAAGGACTGCTATTAAGGAATATTTATTTTTGAAACACAGTCCCAAATAATTTACTTTTCAATGGTTCCTCTTTCCTTATGGGATATCAGAGAACCTTGTTTGTATTCAGAATACTTGAAAATCTCACCACAATTCATCAGTCTTCATTTATAAATATTTTTGTCATGCATTAAGATTCACCCTCATATCTATGTTTTTGCTCATCCTTTTTCTATGCTTGAAGTACTTTTATATTCTCTTCAAAATGAAGGTTTGCCCATTCTTCAGGCCTAGACAAAATATTAAGTCTACTGAGAAGTTTTCCCTAAGAACACTCTGTAACACAACAACGATATGTTTCACTCTATACACCTATAACTCTCCTAATGAGTGGGGAACTTTCCATTTTACATCAGTGCTAGTTTTTGTACTCGTATGAGCTTTCTGTTTACCCGCCCACAAATTGCCCAAATAATCTAAGAATGCCAGCTTTTTAAAGAAAACAGTATTTTATCTTTGTGTCTGCAGTAGCCAGCATGTTTTATGCCATAGGTGTGTTTTTATGGTAGATAAATCCCTTTGCCTTCAAAAGATTTGCTTTGCTCTCAATGTCCTTGCCTAAATGTATAATTCAAATCACCTTGCTTTAAGTTAAGTTATCCCACGGTGGCATATTTAGATTTAAATCTCCTTTTTTCAGTTGTAATCTATAGGAATACAGCTTTAAGAGCAGTGACATGGTCCATATCATTGAAATGATGTGACAAGGCATCTCCAACTTCTTGATGAGGGGACATATATTTCTTTTTAATTTTAAAAGAAGCTTTAGATTACATAAATGGGACATAAAAAATGTAGGGGATTTGCATATGCCCCACCCTCTCTCTCTCCCACACTTTCCCACATTAACAACATCTTTCATTAGTGGGGTACATTTGTTACAATTGATGAACACATATTGAAGCATTGATACTAACCATGAGATATAGTTTACATTATAATTTTCTCTCTGCCCCAATTTTATAGGTTTTGAAAAAATGTATAATGGCCTATGCTCATCATTGCAATGTCATGCAGGACAATTCCAATGTCCCCAAAATGCCCCATGTTATATCTATTCTTCCCTCTCCCTCCCCTCAGAACCTATATTTCCGAGCATAAATAGATGAGTTGGAAAGGAAAAGAGAGGCAGAAAATTTTTAAAAGTGACTGCAACTTTTCATAGATCTTAAAATAACCAAGATATAAATACTCATCCAATAGAATATGGAATATGGTGCCACTGTTTACTAATGATGGTTTAAAAGATGGTATTCATTAATCTTCTGTATCAGAGAAATCCATTGAGAAAATAAACAGTCTAACCATGAATAGCAAATATAATTTCCATAATTGTGGTTCTTTGAAAAATGTGCTAATCAAATTTATAATCTGATGAAACATATATGGTAAGTATATATTTTGTTATATAAGTCTGCTTCAACATTTATTCAACATTGGCAGAAAAATAGGTCACATTAATAATAATATATTCACTTATGATGACCACTACATTTTTTATATGTCAGTCAAAGAAATTTTATACCTTATTTCAGAAGTCTCATATTCATTCACCATTTCAAAAAGAATGACATTCTTAAAATGTGAGTTCTACCAGTTACAGGAGCTTGAATGTCCTAACCTAGATTCAATAGATGCAAGAATTAGAATCAAATCCATCTGACAGAAGCTTTAAACTTCATACTGGTTTCCCATGTCCTTTTCTTCTATAACCTCTACACATGAATTCATCTGAGGATTTGTTGTCATAACATAAAATTTTCCATGATGATATTGCAGTTTCTTGTTCTTATGAAATTAACATTATTATTTAGTTATTCAAACATATTTGCTTGGGAATAATAAGTGAAAAATAAAAAGCATCTACAGTGCTCTTAATTATAAAGTGGCTTTAAGACAATTTCATCCCCAGTCATAACTGATTTTTTATGCCTTAAGAAAATTGAATCTGAAAGTTAACATATAAGAAAGTAATGTACTTAGAGTAGGACAAATACATGTAGGTGAAATTTTATGTGGGCTGATTAAAGTGAGATATAGTTTCTTATGATCTTGTATTATAATAATTTAATATTCTATGTATATATGGGTAAATAGGTATTCTGTTTAAAATGTAGTTACTCTTATATAACATAAAATAACGGGGCTAGAAAAAACTCAGAGAAGGGTAAATTATACCACCAGCCCAAAAGATGCCAATTATTTTTCTAATGAAATGACTGCCTGTAAGTTTTTATGGCCTTTCAATGAGATTCCTTCTAAGTGAAACTTTTCTTTGTATATAATTTTATATAAAGTAAAGCTACAAAAATGAGCTTTCTCCTAAATTCACATTTAAATTATACTTCTGATATTAGGGTCATATAGAAAACTGCTCATCTTGCCAGTCATAATTTCTTCTTATACTGTAGAAATGTATAACTAGCAAAGTATAATTTTCAGCACCACAGAAAATTGCCTAATTACTTTGAGACATTCAAAATTTTTCTACCAGTTTTCTAAATTCTAAATTCTTCTCAGGTGACAGAAAAATGTTCCTTAAAAATTTCTTGGCAGAATGTCACTCAGAAAATTAGCTGTGATTTTTAAAAGGTGACCTAGAAGTTTATTAATACAAGTGACTTATTTAATAATATTTAAAACAGAAGGCAAAGTATCTAGGCAGTAATAATAAATTTATCCAATTCACTCACTTTATTTTATTTCTATAGTTGAACTTGTCCCTTAAATTCCATATGTCAATTTCCTTGTTTTTTAATTGAAGCTAAGAAATCAGACCCTCTTAAAACTAGGTCAACAGGAAACTTCTTCTTCTGGCTATGACAGAGGAGCAAGTGCTAAAACAATCCTTCCACAGAGAGAACTGGAAATGCTAAATAAAATGCAAATTTACTTAGTTATTTGTTCATTTGTTTATTTAAAGACTCCAGAGTTCTGCTGTGTTAGCAATAAAAGAACTAAATTCTACTCATAGTGGCTACTGCAAGCAGATTTTCTGTAGCAAATATATTTTTCTTTTAAGATATTGTTAAATTTAGTAAGTGGGAAGAAGCTGAGGTTTTAGGCAAAGGATGTAAAAAAGGGCGGGGGCGGAGGGAGCTGTTATTGAAAGTAAGAGAACTCAGAAAATATTTTGGTGTTTTTGTGTGGCAACTGTGAGTGACTAAAAATCCCCCGTATTTTTTATGTAACACTTACGTATTCTAAAGCTTCTTTAAAAATAAAAAATTAAATTAAAAAAATGAAGGCGACAGACTGAACCAAAAATACAATTTCCTTCCCTCCCAGAACATTTGCAAAATTGTGAAGTTGTATAGAGAAAAGGCTAATAAGGTAAGCCAAAATTTTCTGAAAAACAGAGGAGAATTTTCAACAGTCTCATTGTACTGAAGAGACTATAAAGTTCATAAATTATAAAGTTCATAATCAAAGATGGACCAACTGCAGTGAACATTTCAGGTTCCAAATGTAATTGCTAAAGGAATTTGCTCTAGAAATTGATATGAATGAGTAGTAGATGGATTATTAGCAGAACTCACCAAATTCCTGATTAGATTAAATTCATCAGTTTCCTACTCTTTCTTCCTAGCAGAGGCAGCATTAAATCTTCTCTGAAGGAAAATGTCATAATTCAGAACAATTTTCAAACAATTCTAGCATTCAGCAAAATTTCTAGGCTTGCCAAGAGATGGAACTTAATAACTAAAAGCTTAGAGAAAATACAGACAATAGAAGGATAACCCTCAGTTATCTAAATACTGGAAATAGCAGACAAGAATTTTACATTATCTATGATTAATGTTTTCTATGAAATAAAGGAAGAAATGGAAAAAGCCAATGAAGAGATGAAGAATAGCACCAGAGAAACGCAATCTGTAACACTGGAAGACAAACATAATGCTTTAGGTTAGATTCTGCAAGTAGTTTGTATTTTTTATTTATTTTATTTTTATTTTTTTCTTAGAGAAGTTGTGAATTTACAAAACAATTATGCATAATGTGCAGAATTCCCATACATCACCCCTCCACCAACACCTTACATTGTTGTGGAACACTTCTCACAGATTATGAAAGAACATGATCAGACTATTACCACTATGGGCCATGGCACACACTTGTATATTTTCCCATACACCCCTATTATTAACACTATGTATTAGTATTGTACATTTGTTATAGTTTGTGAGAGAACACTCTGGTGTATGTACTGTTAACCACAGTCCATCTTCCAACCCGTGGTTAACTGTGTTATACATTCCCACACCTTTTGCATTCTATCCAAAGTTTACACTCAGTGGTTCTCACTTTCATCACAGAATTGTGCATTCATTACCCAAGTAAACCTTTGAATGTTTTCCTTAGTCAAAAAGAAAATATCTTGTACACTCCTAATACTGACACTTTCAAAAAAAAGGGCAAGTTTAGAATATTCACAGATAAATAGAAACTGATAGAATTTGTAACAAACAGACTAGCTTTTCAGGAAATACTAAAGGGAGTGCTACACATTCTCCAAGGGAGCAGCAACAGTCCCCTGAGTGCAGGCAAGGGAGGATGGCCCACTGTTGGGTTCTTGTTATTGATGATTAGCCTTATGAGTCTTTGCTCTTGTAATTGAAACTTGGCCTACTGTTATGGGGTGCTTAAGGGTTGCCACCTGAGAGCCTCCTTGTTGCTCAAATGTGGCCTCTCTCTAAGCCAAACTCAGCATATGATTGCATTACCTTCCCCGCAACATGGAACATGACTCCCGGGCATGAGCTTCCCTGGCAAAGAGGGATTAATACCAAGTGCCAGCTGGAAACACGACAGGAAAAAAGACCTTGACTAAAAGGGGGAAAAGGTAAAGACAAATGAGTTCATGTGGCTAAGAGACTTCAAAGACAGTCCAGAGGTCATGCCAGAGGTAACACTTACACACACCTCAGTAGGATCTCATAGAACACCAAAGTGGATATCACCCCACACAGAGGGGCTCCTGAGGGCTCTGGAGACACCCACATCCTATATAAAGGGGGATAGCCACAGAGATTGACACCTTATCAGTGGGCTCTACTTTGGAATCTGTGCTCCTGAAAGTGACAGAGTTGGACTCAAATAAGTCCTCCCTGCACATGGTCCATCAGTCCCTATATGTGAGGCTGGAGTTTGTAGGTATATTTCCAGAGACTGGAGCCTCTGGCTTGCCTATGTGCCAGCTGTGCCTGGAATCTCGGTGGAGCTGCAACTCCTACTCTACAGCTCAATGGGCTCACCCAAGTCACCTGGTGAGGAGATGATGATGGACAATGGTCATCCCAGGGAATGGAGAGAGCCTGCAGCTGCAGGCAGGATAATCCCATCCACCGTATACATGGATATAAGCCCACTCTCACATGGAGGTGGAGTGGTCATCACCATTCCAGTCCCCTCAGTATTGGAGGAAGTGCTATGGAGTAGAGTGGACTTAATGGTATTCTGTTGTAGACATATTGTGATTCAAGCAATGGAAGAAATTATAACAGTGAGGTGGAGCCAGTGACCACTAGATGCTTTCGGGGTGTGGAAGGGAAGGGCAGTTGTAATACAGGGGCTTTTTCAGGACTTGGGGGTTGTCCTGAGTGATGTTGTGGCGACAGATATAGGCCATTTTATATCAGCATATACCGTGTAGAACTGTGTGGGAGAGAGTGTGGTCTATGATGTGAACTGTGGTCTATGCTTAGTGATAAAGCCCCAGGATGTGTATATCCATTGCAGGTGATGTGCCACACTAATTAAAGATGTTTATGTGAGATGTTATGGGAGGTGTGAGAGGTGGAGATCATGGGAATCCCTGTAATTTTTGTGTAACATTTTTGTAATCTAAGCATCTTTTAAAATATATATGAAAAAAAAATTATTATATGAAAAAAAAGAATAGCCAGAAATAGAAGCTATGTACAGCAGGGGAAACAGAGATTCAGGGGTGAGGAATTTTCTTATTTGTCTTTTATTTTTGTTTATTATTATTATTTTGAAATACTGAAAATGCTTTAATGAAGTTATGAAAGCACAAATACGTGATTTTACCAAATGCCATTAATTGTACACTTTGGATAAATTAAATGTGTTATTGATATATATCAATGAAATTGATTTGTTTAAAAAAAATAAATAAATACTCTTAGCTTCAAAATCAAAGGCTACAAGAATAAAGCAACTGACTCCTTCCTTTCTCCCCACCCCCCAAAAAAGGGGGGAGTGCTACAGCCTGAAAAGAAAAGAAAAGAGTGGTGAAACTCTTTTGATCTTTGGGATCAAAATGAGTGAATTAAGAATTGCCTTTACAGTAATAACTTTGAATGTTAATGGATTAAACTTTCCAATCAAAAGACACAGGCTAATGGAATGGATAAGAAAACATAAGCCATCTATATGCTGTCTACAAGAGACTCACCTTATCCTCAAGGATACCAGTAGAATGAAAGTGAAAGTCTGGAAAAAGGTATGCCATGCATGTAAAAAACAAACACAAAAAAAGTTTAATTTTTTATTCATCATTAACTCAAACCATATCTATGCCACAGTAGAGATACATGCGTGATATTATGAGTGACTTCCCTATTGAATCAAGTGTTAATTGGAGAAATTAGGAACATACTTAAGAAACTGTTAGAATGTGTTTTGTGTAGGGAATTGTGACTGAATAAATGTTTAAGATAAAATATAACAAAGATCTTTGTGACACATTTTCCCTTAACATGATGTTTTGTGAATAAAAGACATTTAGTTAGGGTAAACTCTTGGCTTCTCCCCTCATCTCGTATTGACTTCTCAAAGGAAAGAGTGCATTTTATGCTTGGTAAGAGAGGTAGGTAGAATTGTAAAATGGCACCAAGATTCCTGGCCCCTGCTCTTAACACACTCTATAATCCCTTTCCCTAACTGTGGAAGAACCTGTGAGCCATGCTTGGGTTACATGAGGGATTCTGCCCATGTTAATAAAGTCTATAATCTTTGAAGGAAATTATCCTGAGTGGGCTGATCTAACCTGGTGATCCCTTTAAAAGACTGTGTATATTGCTCATCTTGAAGAAGTCAAGTGTAATGAGTTTTACAGCTGCAAGATAAACTCTGCCAACCATCATATGTGTCTGGAAAAGAACCTCGATCCTCAGATCAGATCTCTGCCCCGATCAACATCTACTTTGCAGTCTTGTGAGACTCTAAGCGAGGACCCAGCTAAGACATGCCTGGGCTTTTGATCACATTTGAGCTAATACATATGTGTTGTTTGAAGCTGCTAAGCCTGTGGTAATTTTTAAAAAGAATTTTATGCAGCAATAGAAAGTTAATATTGTGAGTCTTGAAGAACAGCAAGAATTTATGGAAGTCCTGTGATTTTCTACTGGGTTTGTAAGTAAATTTAAATCAGGAGTTATCAGGGGAAAGAGGTAACAAGTCCTCTTATATAAAATCATGTTTCAATCAGCTTTATTAATAATAAAATCAATGTTTGGATCTCAGTCAATGTAAATCTTGTATCTTTCTCTAAAATCGTTCCAAATTAATTTGGAGGGAAAAAAATACAATCTTTATTGATTATTTGCAAACCCACAAAGTAAGAATATCTTCATTTGTCATACAATAATAATTACCAATATCATACATTATTACTGCTAACCAAAACAAATGAAAGAGAAAGAAAGCAGCGGAAAGATAAAGTGTGTCACAGGGAAATGGCATTTCCTTACCAAAATCTATGAAAGTTTCAATGTTGTTATCAAAACACTCACCCGTGGGTTTCACTACTTTCTTCTGGATGTTTAGTGGGTTGAAATTTCTTTTTTAAATGTACAATTATAAAGATATTCCAAGTAGAAGGAATTCATTATAAACTCAGTGTCCTTGAGTGACGTCTGTGTTGTTCTTTGGAATGAATTTGCATAACTGGCAGCTTTGAGCTTCCTAAATCTCCTTGGCAGAAATAGTGCCTACTTGTTTTTCCAGAAACAGGAAGACAATGTTCTTAAATAAAATTGTCACTAAATTTCCTTTCAAATTCTGACTGCATGATTGAATAAATGTTGTCTGCTGAAGCTGGCTGTAAGTATTTCATGACAGTTAATATATTTCAAATGCAAATGTTTTTTGGCCTCTTATATTGGAAGCAAGGAAGAAAATTTTTGCTATCTATTTAATTTAGAATGTACTATCAAATCAGATGCATAAATCGCCGAAATTAAATAGCTATTTCATTTTATCATGTTATTAAAATGGCACATTTTGTACTGAAGACAATTCAATTTCAGTATGCATGAAGTGTTACTAGTAAGAAATATCCTATTAGTTATAAATTATTCAGGTAAAATCTTCAGAGCCATAACAAAAATCAAAATGTATATTTATCCATATTCATCAATTTTAAGTAACATTTTCTACTTTATATTTTGGCAGCCAAATTTACGCTTCCAAATTTTCTTCAGATTTTCTCCCAACTAAACCTTCATATATTTTATCATGAATGCTACTGGATTCCTTGAAACATTACAAAAATATATATTAGATATTACCCAAAAGAAATACCTCTGCTTAGATTATTTTAAACTGAATCTCACTTGCTTTTAAGTATACATATTTCACTTGCTGAAGTTCTGATTTATTACCTCAATATAAAAAGAAAATTGTTTCCACTTGTAAAAAAATTCATAGGACATAGTATTTCACATACTATGAACGTTAGGGCTAGCTAATAAGCATTTATAATTATGTTAATTATTTTTTTAAATTAGAGAAGTTGTTGGTTTACAGAAAAATCACATAAAAAATGCAGCGTTTTCATACACCCTCCTATTGTTGACACTTTGCATTAGGGTGATAGCTTTGTTACAATTAATGAAAGAATACTAAAATTGAACTATTATCTGTAGTCCATAGTTTATATTAGGTTTACTTTTCCCCATAAACCACCCTATTATTAACACCTTGTATTAGTGTGGTGCATTTATTATAATTCATGAAAGAACATTCTTATACTTGTGTAACTATATTCCATTGTTTACAATAAGTTTCTCTGTTGTCCTATGTTTAATCTTTTAATTTTTATTCTAGTAACATATATATGACCTACAATTTCCCCTTTTAAACAAATTCACATATATTTCAGTACTGTTAATTATACTCACAATAATGTGCAACCATCACCAGCATCCATTTCCAAATCTTTACAATAAGCCTAAATAGAAATTCTGTACAAATCAGACATTAACTTCCCATTCTCTATCCCCAAACCAACTCCTGGTAACCTATATTCTAAATTCTAATTCTGTGAGTATGCATATACTAATTACTTCATATCAGTGAGATCATACAAAATTTGTCCTTTTGTGCTTGGCTTATTTCACTCAGCATAATGATTTCAAGGTTCATCCATATTGTCAAATGTGTCAGGACTTCATTCCTTTTTATGGCAGAATAATATGCCTTGTGTGAGTATATACCACATTTTGTTTATCCACTCATCACTTGATAGACACCTGGGTTGCTTCCATCTTTTGGCAAATGTAAATAATGCCAATATGAACATCGGTGTGCAAATATCTGTTCACGTATGTTCTCTGGTTCTTTGGATATATACCTAGCAGAGAGTTTGCTGGGTCATATAGTACTTCTGTACTTAACTTTCTGAGGAAGCGTCAAACTGTCTTTCACAGCAGGAACACAATTTGACGTTTCCATCAGCAATGAATGAGTGTTCTTATATCTCTATATCTCCCCATTCTCTTGAACACTCGTAATTTTCTGTTTTTTTTTAATAACACCAATTTTAATAGGTGTGAAATTGAATATCACTGCATTTCTTTTCACACAATCAAGGTCTTGTTAATGAAGAAAATGAAGAAGAAAACAATGCTTAATCGTATTCATATGTCATAAAACTAAACCTCATTTTCTTTCTTTTTTTGATCTTTAGCACTGATACAGTACTTTCTTTGTTTTTGTTACAAAAATATTACAATATTATTATTAACTAAAGTCTATAAGTTACCTCAGTTATATTTCCCCATGTATCACCATATTCATAACATATTATAGTAGAATTTTTGCATTTCCCAAATATCTAGTGATGTTGAGCACATTTTTATGTACTTCTTAGTCATTTGTATATCTTCTTTGGAGAAAGGCTTATTCAAGACTTTTGCTCAATTTTTCATTGGGTTGTTTGTCTTTATTTTTGTTGAGTTGTAAGGTTACTTTATGTCTTTTAGATACTAAACCCTTATTGAATATTTTCTCCCATTGATTGGGTTGTCTTTTCACTTTTGTGATAAAGTCCGTTGACACACAAAAGTTTTTAATTTTGAGAAGGTCCCATTTATCTATTTTGATTTGTTCTTTGTGCTTTGGGTGCAAAATTTGACAGCACTGCATAACACAAGTACCTGAAGACATATCTCTACATTTTCCTCTAGGAGTTTTATAGTCCTGGTTCTTATATTTAGGCCTTTGATCCATTTAGAGTAAAGTTTGTATGTGGTGTGAGCTAGAAGCCCTCTATCATTCTTTTGCATATGGATATCAAGTTCTCCCAGCACCATTTGTTGAAGAGACTATTCTTTCCCAATTAAGAGACTAGACTGTATTGTCAAAATCAATTGGTCATAAATGTGAGGGCCTATTTTTGAACTGTCAATTTGATGCCATTGGTAAATATGTCTGTCTTTGTGCCAATACCATGCTGTTTTGACCACAGTAGCTTTGCAATATGCTTTAATGCCAAGAACTGTGAGTCCTCCAACTTTGTCTTGCTTTTTCAAGATGTTTTTGGGGACACTTTGCTTTCTAAATAAATTTGATAATTGGCTTTTCCACTTCTGCAAAGTTGGCAGTTTAAATTTTGATTGAGATTGCATTGAATCTGTAAATCATTTTGGGTAGAAGTGGCATCTGAATGATATTTAGTATTATAGTCCATGAACATGATTGTTTTCCATTTATTTAGGTCTTCTTTGATTTCTTTTAGGAATGTTTTGTAGATTTCTGTGTACAAGTCCTTTACATCTTCAGTTAAATTTACTCCTAAATATTTTATTATTTTAGTTGCTATTGTAAATAAAACTTTTTCTTCATTTCCTCTTCAGATTGCTCATTACAGTGTACAGAAATACAATTGATTTTTGCATGTTGATCTTGTACCCCACAACTTTGTTGAATTTATTAGCTCTAGTAGGTTTGTTATAGATTTTTTGGAGGACTTTTGACATACGGGACTATGTCATCTGCAAATAGTGAAACTTTTATTTCTTCTGTTCCAAATTGGATGCCTTTTATTTCTTTTCCTATCTAACAGCTCTAGTTAGACTTCCAGTACAATGTTGAATAACAGTGGTGACAGTGAGCATCCTTCTCTTGTACCACATCTTAGAGGGAAAGATTTTATTCTTTCAAAATTGAGTACGATGTTAGCTGTAAGTTTTTTAAATATGCCCTTTATAATGTTGTAGAAATTTCT
Organism: Tolypeutes matacus; assembly: GCA_026826555.1. Lineage (NCBI taxonomy): Eukaryota > Metazoa > Chordata > Mammalia > Cingulata > Chlamyphoridae > Tolypeutes > Tolypeutes matacus. The sequence goes on from JAKSZT010054457.1 coordinate 5,000,015, forward strand.
TTCTATTCCTATTTTTCTAAGTGTTTTTATCATGAAGATGCTGGATTTTGTCAAATGCCTTTTTTCATCAATGAGATATTCATGTGTTTTTTTGTTTTGTTTTGTTTTTTACCTTACTTTTCTTAATGTGGTATGTTACATTAATTGATTTTCCTATGCTGAACACTTTTGCATACTTGTGATAAAACCCACATGATCATGGTGTATAATTCTTTTGATGTGCTGTTGGATTGATTTGCAATATTTTGTTGAGGATACTGGTTTCCACATGCATAAGAGAAATTGGACTGTACTTTCCTTGTAATCTCTTTATCTGGCTTTGGTATTAGGGTGATTTTGGCTTCATAGAATGAAGTACATAATGTTCCCTCCTCTTTAATTTATTGGAAGAGTTTGAGCAGGATTGGCACTAATTCTTCTTGAAATGATTGGTAGAATTCACCTGTAAAGCCATGTAGTCCTGGGCTTTCCTTTGTTGGGAGAATTATGATGACCGATTCAATCTCTTTACTTGAGATTGGTCCATTGAGGAGTCGGTGTTTCTTCTGAGAGTCAGGGTAGGCTTTTTGTGTGTTTCTAAGAATCTGTCCATTTCATCTAAGTTGTCTAATTTTTTTGAATATAGTTGTTCCAAGTATGATTTTATGATCATTTTTATTTCTGTGGAGTCAGTAGTCATGTCCCCCTGCTCATTGCTGATTTTATTTACTTGCATCTTCTCTCTTATTTTCTTTGTCAGTCTAGCTATGGTTTTATCAATTTTACTAACCCTTTCCAAGAACCAACATTTGATTGTGTTAATGCTCTATATTGATTTTTTTCATTCTCTATTCCATCTATTTCTGTTCTAATCTTTGTTATTTATTTTCTTTTGCTTGCTTTGGGTTTAGTTTGCTGTTCTTTTTCTAGTTCTTCCAGATGTGTAGTTACGACTTTGATTTTAGCTTTTCTTCTATTTTAATGCATGGATATATCACTATAAATTTCCTTTTCTGCACTGCCTTCACTGCATCCCATAGGTTTTGCTATGTTGGATTCTCGTTTTCATTCTTTTCAAGATATTTACTGATTCCCCTTGTAATTTCTTCTTTGACTTACTTGTTTAAAAGTGAACTATTTAACCTCCAAATATTTGTAGATTTTCCGGTTCTCTGCCAGCATTACTTTCCAGCTTCATTTCATTACAGTAAGAGAAGATGTTTTGTAAAATTTCAATCTTTTTAAATTTCTTGATACTTGTTTTGTGACCCAACGTGTAGTCTATCCTGGAGAATAATCCGCATACTCTTGAAAAGAATTTATAGCCTGCTGTTTTAGGCTACAGTGTTCTATGTATGTTTGTTGAGACTAGTTCATTTATCATATTATTCCAGTTCTCTGTTTCTTATTTATCTTCTGTCTAGATGTTTTGTTTATGAGAGTAATGTATTGAATTCTCCAATTTTATTGTAGAAATGTCTATTTCTCCTTTCAGTTTTGCTACTGTATGTAGCTTGGGGAACCATAGTTAGGTAAATAAATATTTGTGACTGTAACTTCTTGGTGGATTGTCCCTTTTATTAACATATAGAGTCCTACTTTGTCTCTTATAACAACTTTTGACTTAATGTCTATATTGTCCAATATTAGTATAGCTACCCCAGTTCTTTTATTATTATTATTATTATTATTATTATTATTATTACTATTTGCATGGAATATCTCTTTTCCATCCTTTCACTTTCAACCTATTTGTGTCTTTGGGTCTAAGGTGAGTCTCTTGTAAACCATATATAATTATATCACGCTTTTTTGTCCATTCTGCCAATCTCTGCTTTTAAATGTAAGGTGCAATCCATTACATAAGTGCTATTTCTATAAAGGCAATACTTACTTCAGCCATTTTGTCCTTTGGTTTTTATATGTCATATCTTTCTTCATCTCTCTTTTCCTTTATTGAAAACTCCTTTTCTCTATAGTTGATCTTTTGTGATGTATCTGACTGATACATTTTTCAATTCTGTTTCTGTATATTTTTAACACATATTCTTTGTGGTTTTTCCAGGGTTTATATTATACAACCACATCTATAACCTTCTAATCTGAAAATATACCAACTTGGCTTCAATAGCCTACACATTCTCTGGTCCCATATCCTTCTGTTTCCCCTCTTTTATTGTTTAATCCCACTTTATTTCTTTATATTTTACATGTCCATTATTAGGAAATATGCTTTTTTTCTTTTTCATTTGTATCTGACTCTTATTGGAATTAAAGAGTAGAGCTGTATATTGAGGATACAGAAATATTGGGTTTGCATTTACCCTTTTAGTTACCCTTAATGAAGATCTTCATTTCTTCACACTACTCCAAGACACTCTCTCCCGTCTTTTCCTTTCAACCTGCAGACTTCCCTTTAGTAATTCTTGTATGGCAGGTTTCTTATTGATGAACTGTCTCAGGTTCTATATATCTGTGAATATTTTAAACTCCCTCATTTTTTGAAGGACAGCTTTGCCAGATAAAGAAATTTTGGCTGGCAGTTTTTCTCTTTCAGTACCTTAAATATATCATACCCCTGCATACATACCTCTATGGGTTCTGTTGTGAAAATGGCACTTAGTCTTAGTAAGGATCCCTCATATGTGATGAATCACTTTTCTCTTGTTGTATTCAGAATTCTCTCATTACCTTTGGCATTTGACATTCTGATTAATATATTTCTCAGAGTAGGTCTATTAGGATTTATTCCGTTTGGAGTACATTGCACTTCTTGGATACGTATATCTATGTTTTTTAAAAGAGTTGGGAAATTTTCAGCCATTATTTCCTCAAATATTTTGTCTGCTTCTTTCCCTCCTCTTCTCCTCTGGGACACTCATGACACATATGTTTATGGCTTCATGCTGACACTCAAATCCCTAAGACACTGCTCATTTTTGTCAATTCAAAAATATAGTCGTGTTTTCTTAATAGGTTACCCATTGCCCTCCTTTCCTATTTAGAGAATTGTGGTGTTTTAATATTTTGGCACAATAAATGAATAGACTTTTTACTCACTCTGTCACCCACATTATAAAACTTTTATTTTTGTTACATCAATATAAAAGTTATGAGAAATTTCTATAAGATAGTTTTAGGGTACCAGACTGAAAGAGAAACATTAGCCTAGAATGAAAGAGGCTTGGGCAAAAAAATGAAAGAGAAAAATCTTCAGTGTCATTTTATTTTCTCTGGATTACCTTGGATACCCTGAAGCCACAGAAAAGGAGAAAAATTGTGGCCAACCCATTTATTTCTGCTGGGACTCATAGATTAATACAGAGGCAGTATCCAAGACTAGCCCTGATGAAACTTCTTAGTCTCTCAAACTATCTTCCTCCCCAAATTGCTTATGCATCCCGAGGGCTAGGTGATTTTAGCTAGGGATAGAAATGGAGTATAGATCCTAACTCTAAGGGCTTTTCTATAATGCAGTTCACCCCACCCCTGAAACACATCAAGTCAGACAGAAACTTGCATCTGGCTTCAGCTCCTCCTCACTAGCACACATCATCAGGTACCGTGGTTTATAGCGCCAAAAGAGTGAGAATGCACAGGAATAAAAAGACTTGAATATTTGGGCTGTCTTTGTGTCAGCTGGACCCTGAGCCTCAGCAGAGTTGCAACAACTACACTCCAGTTCATTGGACTCACTCAAGACAACTAACAAGTAGGGGAAGATTGACAACCACCATACCAAGGAAAAGAGAGAGCCTACAACTGCAAGCAAGAAAGTCCCATCTATTGGCTGTATGGGATTGAAGCCCCCTGTCAATTAGAAGTGGAGTGGGCATCACCATCCCAGAATCCTCAGGATTGGGGAATGAACTATGGACTAGAGTGGACTTACATATTGTGATTCTAGCAATGGAAGAAATTACAACATTGATGTGGAAACAGTGGCCACTGGAGGCTCTGGGGACGGGGGAAGGGAAAATAGTTGTAATATGGGGGCTTTTTCAGGACTTGGGAATCATCCTGAATGACACTGCAATGACAGATATAGGCCATTGTATATCTTCACATAACCTGCAGAATTGTGTGAGAGACTATGTGAACTATGGTCCATGCCCAGTGGCAATGCAATGAATGTGCCACAGTAATGAAGGATGTGTTTATCAATTGCAATGAATGTGCCACAGTAATGAAGGATGCTGTTTATATGGGATGGTGTGGGGGTGTGGAGAGTAGGGCATATGGAAATCCCTATATTTTCTGTATAACTTTTATGTAATTTAAGTATATTATATATATATGAAAAAAGAAAAATGAGTGTTTCTCTTTTTTGCTCCTGAAACTTACTTATACATGTATTAGCCTTTTGCTTGGTGCTGAGTGATTAAATTTCAAAACCCACTCAAAGGAAAAGGTACTGATGAACTGGGAGAAATACAAATAACCACAAGAGCAGAATCTGCTTCCACAAATCTACCAGGCCTGAAAACTGAAGCTGTCATGTGTGAATCTGGGATTCCTGACTCCGTACCAAGTTTGTTTCAAGGAAGTTGCTTTGTGTTCTGAGTCTTGTACCAACTAGACTTCTAGCCATCCTTCCACACACACACAGAAAGAAATGATTAGATAACAGACTGTCCACATAGAGAGGGGGTATCTAAGTCAGTTCTGTCTGGAATTTGGCTCAATTTCCCTTTGCTGGATTTAACCTAAGCATATTTGTCTTAAATGTGAATTGTAGCCAAATGTCAATGTCTTGTTAAAACAAGTTTAACTTCACTAAATTTTACTGTAGTCTCTTATTAGTGATTTTGGAACTTAAGAATATTTATAGTTATTTTTTTCCCTTGATGGTATGTGAGCTCTTTATGGGAAAAATTATGTCTAAGGTCCTTTAAAATGTCTTAGAATTTCTTCTGTGAATTTTGAAAGAACAGGTGTGACAATTTTATTCAACATATGCAGTTAAAGAAATATTTATGGCAGCGCTTCAATATCAGTTCATCAAAATACCACACTAATGTACAATGTTATTAATAGGGGAAAATGTGAAGGAGGTGGAGTATATGGGAACCCCCTATATTTTTTATGTAACTTTTCTGTGATCTAATGCTGCTTTAAAAATAAAGTTAGAAAAAGAATGATCTATATATATATATTTGGTGTGTTGGAACTGAAAGAAGAGAAGCTAGAGCAGATGGGGTAGAATTAACATACACAATAAAAATAATTTAAGTAAGTATTCCATATACACAAAGAGAAAAGGAAAGATATTGGAGCAGGAAGAAGATACAATACATTTTTAAAAATAAACAGGGTATATTATCTGTGAAAAGTAATATTTCAGATGGATATCTAAACAGATGGTCTGAGTTCTAAAATAAAAAAAAGAGAGTAATAAATCATTGAACTGCAAGGATGAGTGGAATAACTCTTCCAGAAGTTATAAGGAATAGAAAAAGAGATCGAAATTTTAAAATAAAGATGAAAGGGATATGAAATTGGAAACATAATTTCCAAAACTTATATCACAGATTACTAGATATAAAAGGTGATAATAAAATATGTTTTTAGAAATAAGGACTGAAAAATTTCTAAAAATGAGAGAACTATATAAAATTTCTTGTGTCATAAATTGCCTAACAGAATAGGTAAGAAAAATTCAACACTAAGCTTGTCCTCATTAGTTTTTAAATCATCAAAGAAAAATAGGAAAGTGTAAACATTGTAAGGGACAAAAAGTAAATTAGCTACCAAAGGGAAAAGATTCCAGACTGACATCATACTTTTCAAAATAAGACAATGCAATAAAAAGAAGGGTGTCATATTTACAGGTGTAGAAAAACTGTAACCACAAAATTCAAATGTTCCATCTGCTTAATTAAGGGAGAAATATAAGACTTCAGAAAGCTTAATGAATAAAGACCCTAGGTGAACTCCTGCACACACATACATACACACAGACACACAAATCAAAAAGGATATTACATGATAGTGGAAATTATGCAGCTTAAAAAAATTAGATAGATAGATTATAAATTTTTCAATTTTCTTAATAAACATAAACCAAAAAAGAAAGAAAATGCAATACTACCTTCTTAATAATCCGTTATGAAATTTCTAGAAAATATCAATATAGTGGTGGGCAAGAAGTAGGGTATTTGAGACCAGGAAATGGTGCATCCTAAAAATTTTCTTAATGCAGGTTGCTGGTATTATAAAAAGTTGATAAGAAAAACAAATGTGCATTTGAGTAAATATTGAAGTGAATATTAGGAGGGACCTCTAGAAGAATAAATCTAGTATGTTCATATTTTGAAGCAAACTTAACATTTCATACACACTAAAAAGGAAAACATTTTAAAAATATAGCTAATAGCACACATGAAATTAGATGGCAAATGAGCTCAAATAAAGCAGTAAACACAGTAAATTCAAATGAAATAAAGACAAATACTGCTACATCAAAACTAAGAAATTTTGTTCAGAGATATCTATGATAAAGGAGAGACATCACTGGTAAAGGTAAGAGGAAGAAACAAATTAGAACACAATATTTGTAATACCACAAATGATAAAAAAAAGTATGTATATTTAGGAAATGCAACTAACTCTTTTAATCAAAAAGAAAAATGCACAAAGCCAATAGAAAATATTATATATATATTATATTAGGCAGTGTGGTAATTATCTTTTCTATTTCCTCTCACCATTCATTCTACCTTCTTTCTCTACACATACACATGATTATTTGAAGAGTATTTTTTATATAAGAATATTTGAATAAAAATTTTGAGAATATTTGAATATTTATACTTTTAGCATTATGCTTTACGAGATAATCCGATGGGTCCTCCTCACTTCACATTGTTCATAATGAATCAAAACATTTTTATTGCATTTTTGTGATTTCATAAAAGTAAGGAAACTTCCAAACGAAAAAAAAAGTATACAAATAAAAAGCAAAGAGTAAACAAACAATAAGCAGAGGCTGATTTCAGGAAAGATTTAAGCTAGTAATGAGATTGGGAAGGGTTAGAGAATAATGCAGGGGCAATCATGGGAACTGAAATCTGAGAGTTCAAAATACGGCTGAAAGAATTGTCCTCATTTAATTGCAAGGCTATAACTCCAAGCAAATGGAAAATCCACATTGACAGGTTTTCAAGAATCCCAGATATTATGCTCTACAAAATGTGAACTCAATTTTTTAAAACTTACCAAAAGTAGACGATAAAACCTCATAAATTTGAATAAATTAAAACAAAAAATTACAAGTTTTTAAATTTTGAAAGTTCTTTGGATGTTGAAGGTATTAGAATAAAAAGCATTAATTAATGCATATAAGGTCAATAAAGAAATAGCATGAAATCCAAATAATGAGCATAAACTAAGAAACTATCAAAATATGCAGATTTTGTGGAGAAAAAAAACTAGATCTCTTAGAAATAAGAAATAAGCCTATGGGAAAATAAAATCAAAGACAGGTTAAGCATGAGATTAGCCAAAATGACAAAGAGACTCTCAACTAGAACATAAAGCTAATGAAATTTTACATAAAATGGAATAGAAAAAGTCATAAGATATATAAAAGAGAATTTATGAAAAATGCAGGATAGAAAGAGAAAAGCCAATATACATATTCAATCAAAATCTGATAGAAGATTCTAGGCAATGGAAGAGAGACAGTATTCAGATATATTCACTGAGACTTTTTCAGAATTTGAAAGTCATAAATGCAGTTACACGAAGCACTACATATAACAAGCAGAGTAAAACAAAAACAATATCTAAATATAGTGACCTAAAAATGCAGAAATCTAAAGACAAAACAAAAAGAAGATTTTAAAATCAGCTGGAGAGAAAGAAAAGCAATTAAACCATAAATAGATGTTTCAATAGCAACAACTGAAACCCAAAGATAGTAGAACAATATTTCCCAGTCCTGAGAGAATATGTCCATTAACCTGGAATTACGTAATAAAGACATTTACAAACAAAAATAAAACACACGCACAAAGCACTAAGGTTCAGCTAAAAGATTATAAATACAAACAGATAATTGTATATCAATGAAATATTCTTTAAAGAACAGAGAAAATTAAAATATTTTCAAATATACAAACTTTTAGAGAGCTTATCAGCAACGGGCCTCATTAAATTATTTTCTAAAATATGGACAAACACATGAAGAAATATAATTAAGAATAATCTGAAATACTAGAAACATGCTAAACACTAGAACAGTCTTCTTCAGCCAAAAAGATTTTCCATGATTTTTCTGCAAATGGCACTGCACCCTCTAACCTGCATCAACCCAGAGGATGAGATTTTTCTCATTCACACATAGATGTCATATTGGTTAACAACTGTGTACTTCTTTTTCATAGATTCGTTATAAAGAATAACTTAATGAGATTAAGTTACTAAGAATAGTGCAGTAATTATCCTTTTCTGCTTGCTTGTTTTATAATTGCATTACTAGTATGATTTACACAGTTTGGTATTGTTATAGCAATATTTTTAAATAACCAATGGAAGAGAATATAGAGTGCAGAAATAAATCCACATACCAGGAAATATCCTGTATGACAGAAGGACCATTGCAGAATACTGAGGAAGCAATAAACTATTTCATAAATGGTTATCTACAATAAGTAACTACATAAATAACTAAATAAAAATATATTTAATCCATATCTCATACCATGCCTCAAAATGAAATCAGATGAATTAAAGATTTAAACATGAAAGCAAAACATTGTATCTTGTAGCAGAAAATATTGCAGGATGTCTTTGTAATATTGGACTTTTTAGGAAACATGCAAAGAGGAGTGATTAAAAAATAAGAGGTTGATAATCTCAATTATATTGAAATTAAAATGTACTGCTTTCAAAAAACAGCTTAAGGAAAGGAGGGGAATAAACTACAGATGGAGAAAGATCCTCTACTTGTCAAAATGTTGACATTCAGAATATACACAGATAATTTATAGACCACTAAGAAAAAGCTAAGCACTCTAATACACAGATGGGTAAAAGTCATGAAGAGGCCTTTCACAGGAGAAGATAAGCAAATGGCCAATAACTATATAAAAAGGTGCTAAATTGCATTAGTATTTTCAGTATAGCAGATTAAAACAAAATAACAATTCGCTATTTATTAAGATGATTGACAGTACCAAGTGTGGGTTAAGATATGGTGTAATTAGTATCTTATAGATTAATATTGGGATGATATATCTGTGTAATCACTTTGGAAATTGATATTTGGAAATGCTTTATATTATTGAACATGTTTATACCGTATAAGCAGCAATTCCATTTCTATGAAACTTTCCTAGAGAATCTGTTGTTCAAGTGCACAAGAAGACATGGACAGGTAGCTTAAAGCAGATTTTTTTGTGATAAAAAAGAAAGCTGTAACAGCTGAAATGTCCATCAACAGCAGGTGGTACATAATTTGTGGCTTGGCCCTGGAATTGCATATTTTAGTTTGGTCCTGTAATTGAATATTTCTCCCCAGGGATTATGAATGCACAAGCATACCCTGGAGATATTGCAGGTTCAGTTTCAGACCACTGCAATAAAGCAAGTATTGCAATAAAGCAAGTCATACCAATTTTCTGGTTTACCAGTGCATATAAAAGTTATGCTTACAATATGCTCTGGTCTATTAAGTGTGCAATAGCATTATGTCTAAAAAAAAACAATTTGCACACCTTAATTAAATGACACAGACCCTTGAAGTGAGGACATGTTATTGTAAAAATAATGCTGACAGACTTGCTTGATACAGGGTTGCCACAAACCTTCAATTTGTAAAAAACACAATGTCTGTGAAGAGCAATAAAGCAAAGCACAATAAAATGAGGTATACCTGTACTAATGCTACACATCACAATGTTTAATTCCTGTAATATAATGTCTTAACAGTGATTAAAAGAATATTTTACATAGCACAATACAATTATTGTAAAGATGAAAATAAGCAAAGTAGAACATTATATAATGTCCTATAGTATAAATATGTATATATTTTAAACATCATAATTATGGTTTATGTACTATATAAAGTTTAAAATGTATAAAGAAAAAACACAAAGGGATAAGAAACTTAACATTTGGCATAGTGATTATTTCTTGTAATGGGATGAAATGGACAAGATCAGTGTGTGAACATAGGTATTTATGATTTTCTAGTTGCTAAGTTTAGTGATTGTTTCTTATATATTTGTTTTATTATTTTTCTCTACAACTTACATACACTATGCATATATTATTTTGCATATTTAAAATATATTGATTATGGAGATAATCAATATCACTCCTAGTCAAATATACCATTTCAAACATAAAAAAATATACACAGCATGGACTTTTAAATATGTACCTTTTAAATAAAGGTAATGACAGGGGTAAAGATATCAGTCTCTAATCTTATTTTAACAGCAATGAAATGAAACATCAACCAGCAAACTACCAAGCTGCTGGCCTGATATACAAGGCATGTGTTAGATCTGCACTGGAAAAAAAGTAAAAGACTAAGGATCCTAAAATATAAGGACACTTAAAAATCTGTTTATCCCCACAAAATAGATAAGTTATCTTGTCACAAACAAGAACACACACAGAGAAAAACATCAGGAATCATAAAGCATTTTTTGTAAAACAGAAAACTCAAAGAAGAAATAAAATTTCTAGAAAATAACTAATGCAACACAAGTTCTGAATCAAATAATATATCCTAAACAAAATCTTTCAGGTAGTAAATATATGAACAGAACATACAGTAAAGAAGATGCAAAGAAAGTAAACTACCTCATATCTGGACATGAACATTATTAATATTAGCTCAAGGAAATGAAAGTCTCAAATATGCAAGTATTTAATACAAGCATTAAAAATTGTGTGTATAATTAGGAATATTAAGATTATATATTTATTGTTACCAAGAATAATGACAAATATAACATTTCAAGCATGATAAAACAGATCAATGCATTAACAGCAATAAACAGAAGTTAAGGACTCTATTGAAGAATGTCATGAGATATTTTCCATAATAGTCTTTTCTTCTCTTGTCTGAATCTTTTGTGTGAAATAAAATCTGGACTGACTTCAATGGAACTATTTCCTTTGGCACCATCTTTAGTGGACTGTGTAATAATTAAGCTTATTATGACAGGTATTTCTGTACCAATGAAGGTCTCAGACTTCAAAGGGAAAGAACATAGTAATTACTTTAGTCAGAGTTCACTTAAAAGATTAGGAAACTTTAAGAATTAAGTTTGATAGAAGGAGTTAGGATCTGGAAGCAGGAGCTTCTTTAAAGTGGGCCTCTGGAATTGACTCCCAGAATAGCATAGATCTGGCTTCTAGATATATCAACTGTGACTTCAAAAACTCTACCATAGAAAATTCTATCTCTACTACAATCAGGGAAGACTTTGACTTTAGGAACACATGCCTTAGCTTCAAACAAGTCAGCAATCAGGAATAAAGTGAGTGATACACACAACAAAATGGATGAATTTCAAAGTCAATAGACGTTCCATTTATATGAAATTTGTTAAAAAACAAAACTATAGTAACAAAAAGTTAATCAGTAGTTGTAGGACTAAGGAAGGAGATCGACTCTAAAGAGGTACCCAGAAATTTTTTGGAGTGAGAAAATGTTTTATATCATGATGATAGTGGTGGTTTTGGGAGTGTATATGTTTATCAAGTTCATCAAATTTTGTCTGAAATTGGTGAATTTTATTATATTTTAACTGTACCTCTATAAAGTTAGTTAGAAAAAAGATAAAAATTAGATGAAATCTACCATTGTTATAAAATATCCTGACTCCATGTCCAGTCCCAGACATGGGGCAGTTCTCTGGCCCAGAATCCTTCAGTTGAAATAGAGGTCAGGTCCAAAGTAGGAAGACCCTACACCATCTTAGCAATTGTACACAGTAGTGTTTCCCCAATTCTTTCCCCAAATGACTTATGATCATTTATTCAGATATCCATATACTGAGAAAAGGGGAATATCCAGATCTGATGCAGAGATAGCCCTGGTAACTGGGGATCCATTCACCATTATGGAACATTTGTTAGAGAGGGGCATATATAGTTAGAAAATATGTATATACTTCTTTCCCAGGTGACTTCTACAGTTTCCAAATATAAAATCAAAATGGACATACTCAGAAATTGGCAGAACATCCACTGTAGTTCCTTGATTTTTCAAATCAGTGCTATTGTAATAGGAAAGGCCAAATGGTAACTCCTAGAACTGCCTTTAAGTACACCCAGACAAAATATATAATAATGAAATATCTATTACATCTGGGGGCAGATGTAATAGATATTTTACGGACTTCTGTTTACAGACTTCAGGGTTTGTAGTCTCCATCATTTCCTGTTTAATTCACAAATCTTACCCCTTCAAATTTCAGATGAATCAAAATAGATAACAATGGACAAAAGTAAACAAGTAGAAATACCAACTGTAGTTGCCATGTTGGATTATGGCATCTTTTATTAACAGAGTTTATAAAAGTATGTGGTATGTAAATATTGATATGATAGATACTCATCAGAAAAGAGGACCAGAAGTAAGTTACATCACATGGAAGAGACAATAGTAGGAATTTACACTCTTGCTTCAGAGTTAACTTAATTCTTTGATCTTAGTCACAATAGTCTGAAGAGAACTGGACCAACAAGGCATTCTGTAAACATCACATAGATCCATTCTATTGGTGATACCATGTTCATTGGAACAGATGAGCAAAACATGGAAAGTACTCTGTATGCCTTGTTAGGAGTATGTACTATAGATAGTGGCAGATAAATCCTAAATAAAGATTCAGAGAACTGCCACATCAATGACATTTTGGGAGTTCAGTAGTCTGGAGAATGCTGGGACATTTCCTCCAAAGTAAAGGGTAATTTATTGCTTCTTACATCTCCTGCCACTAAAAAGGACATACAACACGTGGTAGATCTCTCTGTGTTTTGGAAGCCAGTTATTCCACAGTTAGAAATACTGCTGTTATCCATTTACAGGGTGACATTGAATGTTGCTAGTTTCAAGTGGTGCTCAGAACAAGAGAGGGCTCTTCATCAGCTTAAAGCCACAGTGCAAATTGTTCTGCTGCTTAGACGATGTGAAATTTATATCATAGACTCATTGAGTACTGGAGCATGGACATACCATTGGGAGCAAAAAAGTATACACCATTTGAAATCCTGGCACTGGCATAGTTCTAGGCACGGGTAGAGGCTGAAATTTTTCCCCTGATACATCAAGTGAACATCTAATCAAACAGCCCATCATGAGCTGTCAGACTAATCAGTTGTAATGTCCAAAGGTCCAGATCAGGGTGGTGAATCAAGATTGAGCTTCTGTAGATCTAGGGGCCACAAATAAACTTCAGCAGAGGTATACCCCTCACCCCATCACCCGCCATTCTTATACCAAGGCATATTGCTCAGCTCACACCTATCAGTTGAAAACTTACAGAAAAGGAAAACACTTGAACTTTATTTATGAATAAATAAATATTATATTTATAAATGAGAAATGTATTTATGCTTTGGCTTATTACTGAGATGAAAGCTGAAAATAGACTGCTGTTGTACAACAGCCCCACATGGGTTATTTGAAAGATAGTTTGACATGGAAATCCTCCTAGTGGGCAGAGTTTCAAGTCGTGTATCTGGTCACTCACTTGTGGTAAAGAGAGAAGTTGCCATAGCTGAGGCTATTTATGGCTCAAACATGAGCATTGGAAAATGACTGAGATGTTTGATCATGGGGCCTGGAAAAAGCAAGTTTGTAAGATTAGAGACAAGAAAAGCTAGAGAAGAATAACATGGTCAGGCCTATGAAAATTAGCATAAAATGAGAAACTATATTTTTGACCACTAGAATTTTGTCCCAGTTAACTCATGAGAGAAGAACCTGGATGTAAAACCCTCTAGAATGGCAATCAAGATTTAAAAGTTTTTAGTGTCAATTCTACAGTGAAAAATAATGAGTATTTAAGTTATTTGGCATAAAATGTTTGTATAAATATACCATTACCCATTTCTCCATATATATATATATATATATTCCTTCATATTTCTTCTTAAATAAAACTTAATTTTTCTCCTTAACTTTTTTCCCTTTTCTTATTCTCTTCCCTTATTAGAACTTAATGGAAATGAGGAAAAACAGTTTTTGAATTTGTGTTTCACATTTAAGCTAAAATTTCACTTACATGAACTTTGGTATAAAATACATTTATCATTTCTGCAGTAGGTCAAAAATCTAATAGTGCTTGGGTAAAGGAGCATAGTTTGTACATGCTACTGAAGTTAAGTTGGTATTAATTCAAAATAGATTGTTATAAGTTTAAGATGTTAATTGAATTTCCCAGGGTAACCACTAAGAAAATAAGCAAAAAATATACTGAAAAGGAAATGACAAAATAGTCAAAATGGTGCTCTAACAATGTCCATTAAGTGCAAAAGAATGCAGTAATGGAGGAATACAGGAACAAAAAAGATATTATACATAGAAAACAAATGGCAAAATGAGAGAAGAAAATCTTTATCATTCATCACTTTAAATATAAATGGATTGAATTCTCCAATTAAAGGGCAGACTGGAATAAGTTTAAGTATATATGTGAAGCAAAACTTGACAGAATTGAAGAGACAGTTATACAAAAATAGCTGACAACAAATTTTCGAAAAAGATTTTCAAGCAGAAGGAAAATGAGAAACTTTGTTTTACATAAATTAAGGAATATCATTGGACAAGGAATATATGGAAATAAACTACTTTCTTTTTCTTAATTGACCTAAAAATAAAAAAGCACATATTTTAAGAGCTATGGGTGCTTATGGAGGAACAATATTTTGTAAAATCCTTTATATGAGTTCAAAAGAAATATATTTATCTAAGTATGCTGTTTGGAAGCTGAATGTACCACCAAAAAACATGTTCTTAAATTTAATCCATTCTTGTGCATGTAGACCCATATTAAGTTGGACCTTTTGATGAGGTTACTTCAGGTAAGGTATGGCCCACCTCAGTCAGGATGGGTCTTAATCCAATTACTGTAGTTCTTTATAAGTGGAGTGAAATTCAGACAGAGATAGAAAATCATAGGAAGCAAGATATAGAAAGCCTCAGGAAGTAAGAAGCAGAAATCCAGGAAACACAATTGAGAACAAAGAGGCCATGTGCATTGCACTGTGACAAGGTTAGGACCAGGAAATGCCAGCAGCAGGCCTCAGAACATGATGGTCTTTGGGGCAAAAACATCACCTTGATGATGCCTTGATTTGAACTTTATTTTACCCTCAAAGCAGTAAGCAAATAAATTCACATCGTTTAACATGACCCATTTCATGATATTTGCATGAGCAGCCTAGGAAACTAAAACACTAAGGAGAAAAATGAGTGCAATGAAAATGAGTACTTGTTAAAAAGTAACCTGATTCTTCCTTCTCCCTGCCCTCAGAACTTAGTGGCAATGCTTCAACAGCTGTCTATCAATTGTAACAAATGTACCACACTAATGAAAGATGTTGTTAATGGGGGAAAGTGTGGGAAGAGACAAGGGTGGGATATATGAGTATTCCCTATATTTTTGATATACCATTTATGTAATCTAAACCTTCATAAACAAACAAACAAATAAATAAATAAATAAATATTTAAAAATAAAGAACCTGACTGTTTGAGAGTTATTAGATTTAAAAATATATATTAGAAATAACTCAGATCTAGAGTGATTCCCTGATATCCTTCCGCATAAATGGAAAGCTGAGATTTAATCTGTGCAGAATCGCTCAGTTGTTTGTAAATCTTTGAAAATGAATAGAAATGGTGAAAACTTATCATGGTGTTGTAGTTAGCAGTGCTATTGTCTGGGTATGACAGTTGAAAGAGAAAGTCTAATGTCATGTATATTACTAGATGAAAAGCTAAAAAACTGTAACATGGTACAGTATATGACAGGAAAACCTCATGTAAAACATGAATATCGGTGATATTGCATATATAGGACTGTTTTTGCAAAATATAAACACAGATATACTAGAAAGAAGGAAAAAGAATAGCAGCTATGTATGGCAAGGGGAAGCACAAAGAAATTGAGAGGTGATGAGTTTTGTTTGTTTGTTTGTTGTTTATTATTATTATTAGGAGAATGTTGTGCTCCAAGAATGATTAAAGTGATGAATGCACAAATATGTGATTACACCAAATACCATTGATTGCACACTTTGGATGAATTTATGCTTTATTAATATGTACCAATAAAATTGATTTGTTTTAAGAAAAAGACATATTGCTTTGAAAAGCTATACTCAGGTCTGGTTCTTAAAAAAAGAGAAAGTTTCACTCATGATTCTCCATATCATTTACAGTACCTTTAAATATGCTATATTTTTAAATGATGCCATATATAGTGAAATTATTAAACATTAAAAATTTGGACACCATTAGAATATTTACCCATCTGTGTTTTATCACACTCTTAGAGATATAAATACTTCAGTAGAATGGACAATACTTAAATAGATGTAAAGAATGGGAGACATCCTAAAATTCTAACATTGTGCTGTCCAATATGGTAGCCTCCAGACACATGTGACTATTGAGCACATGAAATGTGGTTAGACTTGAGATACACTGTAAAATAAATACTGGGTTTCAAGCTCTTAGGACAAATAAAAGAATGTAAACTATCTCATTAATATTTTATATTGATTTCATATTGAATTATTTTGGATATGCTATATTAAATAAAATATAAATTAACCATGATATATGTTGCTTTTTTTTTTTAATTTTAAAAAGATACTTAGGTTACATAAATGTTAAAAAATGAATAGGGATTCCTATATGCCCCACTCCCCACACCTCCCACATCCTCCCAAATAGACATCCTTCATTAGTGTGGCACATACATTGCAATTGATAAACGCATCACGGGGCGTTGCCATTAAACATGGACCTCTCTTCCACATAGTTCTGCATGTTACGTGATGATATAAAATGGCTTATATCTGTCATTGCAATGTCACTCAGGGTGACTCCCAAGTCCCAAGGCCATATTACAACTGTTTTTCCCTTTCCCTGCCCCCAGAGTCTTCAGTGGCTACTGGCTCCACATCAATGTTATAATTTCTTCCGTTGCTAGAATTACAATGTGTCTATAGTATAATACCAGTAAGTCCACTCTAGTCTATAGCTCTTCCCCCAAACCCAAGGATTCTGGGATGGTAACATCCACTCCACCTCCAGTTGAGAGGGGGTTTATATCCCATGGGGAAGATGGATGGGACTACCCTGCCTGCAGCTGCAGACTCTCTCCATTCCCTGGGACAGCTGTTCTCCATCATGATCTCCCCACCAGTTGTCCTGGGTGAGTCCAATGAGCTGTAGATTAGGGGTTGCAACTCCATCTAGGTTCTGGGCCCAGCTGGCATGTGGACAGCCCAAAGACTCTAATCTCTGGACATACACCTACAAACTCCAGCACAAAATATAGGTTTAAACAGAAGGGACAGATAAGCCATGTGCAGGGAAGACATAATTGAGTTCAAACTCTGTTACTCCCAGGATCACAAATTCCAAAGTAGGGCTCACTGGCAAGGCACCAAACTCTGGACTATCTGCCCTGGTCAGAGGGCCTGGGTATCTCCAGAGCCATAAGGAGCTCCACTGTTTGAGATAGTATCCACTTTGAAAGTCTATGAGATCCTGCTGAGATGTGCATAAGAGTTACCTCTGGGATGACCTCCTGACACACTCTGAAGTCTCTTAAACATATAAACTCATTTGTCTTTACCTCTTCCCCCTTTTATTAGAGGTCTTTTTCCAGTTGCATTGCTAGTTGGTGCTTGGTAGCAATTCCTTGGTGCCAGGGAGGCTCATCACAGTAGTCATGTCCCACGCTGAGTTTGGCTTAGAAAGAGGCCATATTTGAGCAACAAAGAGGCTCTCAGGGGGCAACCCTTAGATAGGCTAACTTTCACTTTCAAGGGCAAAGGCTTATAAGCCTAGTCATCCATATCAAGGGCCCATCAGTAGATCGTTCTCCTTCATTGCCGCTGCACTTGGAGGACTGTTGCTGCTCCCTTAGAGAATGTGGCAGGGTCCTCCAGGATGGGAATTCAGTATTCTCTGTTATTGTGTATCTCCACCCACTGTGACAATGTCCCATGAAAATTTGAACATTTTTACATACCTTATATGTATACTTAGGTGAACTTCCTCCAATACATCCCCTATCACTCACACCTCACACCAATGATCATTTCCTGCCCCAGTTGTAACCCTTCTGTGATCCAAAGCTTCTTCAAAAATGAAGCCATTACACTAGCTGAATACAATTAATAGGAAAATGAAACAATAATGATAAGTTTAAATATAATAGATAAAATTCATAAAAATTAAAAAAAACTAAAATAAAATAAAATGATTGGGATATTTTAAAAAATGAAAAATATTTAAAAGCATTTTATTGACATTTTGCCTTTCATCACCACAATATCTGGTGTCCTGTCTGTACCATGACACATTCCCCCACTTATTCCCCAGTGTCTCACTATTTTTCATTTTGTTTTCAAAGAAGTTTTAGGTCACAGCAAAGTCATACATAGAATACAGGAGACCCTCATATACCCAACATCCTTCCCCTTTCCTACCCCCCCCATATTAATACCTTTTTATATGTGGATGGTACCTTCATTATAACTGATAGAGAAATAATGAAACATAGCTACTAAACATAGTCAATTTTTTACATTATGGTTTACATTTTTAGACTGTACACTTTAATAAATTTTTATTATATTTACCATATTCTATGTCCAACATTGTAAGATCATGTAGAACACTTCCACTGCCCACTAAATACCTCCTGTTCGATCTATTTTATTCCTCCCTCCCCTCCCCTCAGGACACACAGCAACTCCCTGGCTTCATTCCTTGAATGATAAGATTCATAGTTACATGCAACAAGACTGAAGTCTTGACACACTGGTTTATCCTCCCCTATTAGTAACTGCCCATGCCCTCAAGAGACTCCTGTCTATTTGTTCCTGAGAATGGGAGTCCAACTCCTTCCCGCTCATTATGCGGGTTTCCACCCACTGATACAACACATTATGACAGAATGACCACTCACACACTCCCTAGAAGCCTGCTCCAAGTGCTCCCTGTCCTGAATGCCCCCCCCCCATGCAACAACCTAGTAACCTTTCCTTCTCCTGTTGCCATAAGAGCATTCCCAACTTTGTACTATCAACCACATACCCGCTAATCCCCAGTGTTCACCTGGTCCTTCTCCCAACCCTCCCCCCAGTACCTTGGACCTTCCAACTCCCCCTTCCCAATCTACCCATCTGTCGACCCTGTACCACCCAACCCATTAATATCACTATCCTCCTGTGATATCCCTTCTATACGCAACTACACACTTTCACCTTACCATAGATTACGTCTGAATGGGTGTTAGCTCAAAAAATTCTTCTTCCTTTCTACTTCTTGTAAACCTATCTTCCAGACAATAGCTCTCTGAGTCTAATCAATTTGCTTAATTCATATCAGTGAGGACATGTACTGTGCATTCTTCATTGACTGACTTGCTTCACTCAACATAAGGTCCTCAAGATTCATCCATGCTATTCCATGTTTTAGCACTGTATTCCTTCTTACAGCCTAGGGATATCCCATTGTATGTATGTACCACGTTGATGTGCATATATCTGTTCATGTCTTTGCTTTCAATTTTTCTGAGTAAATACTCAGCAGTGGAAGCACTGGATCATATGGAAGTTCTGTAGTTAGTGTTTTGATGAACTGCCAAACTGTCCTCCACAGTGGCTGGACCATTCTACATTCCCACCAGCAGTGGATAAGTGTTCCAATTCCTCAACATCCTCTCCAGCACTTATAATCTGCTGTTTTTTTTTTTTAATAGCCGCCATTGTAATGGATGTAAGATGGTATCTCATTGTAGTTTTGACTTGCATTTCCCTAATAGCCAGTGATGTCTAGCATTTTTTCATGTGCTTTTTAGCCATTTGTATTTCTTCATTGGAGAAGTGTTTTTTAAGGTCACTTGCCCATTTTTTAAATGGGTTATTTGTCTTTTTATTTTTGAGGTGTAAGATTTCTTTATATATGCAGGATATTAGGCTCCTATCAGATATATGGCTGCCAAATATTTTCTCCCATTGGGTAGGCTGCCTTTTTACTTTCTTGATAACATTCTTTGAGGTCCAAAAGTTTTTAATTTTGAGGAAATCCCATTTATCTATTTTTTCTTTTGCTGCTCATGCTTTGGGTGGGAATTTCATGAAACTATTTCCTATTACATGGTCTTATAGATGTTTCCCTACATTATCTTCCAAGGTCTTTATGGTCTTGGTTCTTATTTAGATCTTTGATCCATCTTGAGTTGATTTTTCTATAATGTGTGAGATGGTGTTCCTCTCTCATTCTTCTGGATATGGATATCCAGTTCTCCAAGCACCATTTGTTGAAGAGGCCATTCTCTCCCAGTTGTGTGGGCTTGGTGGCCTTATTGAATATCAAATGACTATATATGCAAGGATCTATATCAGAACTCTCTATTCGGTTCCATTGGTCAATATTTCTATCCTTGTGCCAATACCATGCAGTTTTGATCACTGTAGTTTTCTGGTATGTTTTAAAGGCAGGTAGTGTGATACCTCCAATTTCAAGTCCTTGGTGATTTAGGGCCTCTTACCTTTCCAAATAAATTTTGTAGTTAGTTTTTCCAATTTGTTAAAAAATACTGTGCTGATTTTTATTGGTATTGCATTAAATCTGTAGATTAGTTTGGGTAAAACAGACATCTTAATGATGTTTCATCTTCCTATCCATGAACAGGGAATATTCTTCCATTTATTTAAGTCTTCTTTGATTTCCTTTAACAGTGTTGTGTAGTTTTCTATATATAAGTCCTTTACATCTTTAGTAAATTTATTCCTAGATATTTTATTCTTTTAGTTACTACTGTAAATGGTATTTTTTTCTTGATTTCCTCCTCAGATTGCTCGTTATTGGTGTACAGAAATGTTACTGATTTTTACGCATTGATCTTATAGCCTGCAAATTTACTGAACTCATTTATAAGTTCGGGAAGCTTTGTTGTAGTTTTCTCAGGGCTTTCTATGTATAGGATCATGTTGTCTGAAAATAGTGGAATTTTTACTTCTTCCTTTCCAATTTGGATACCTTTTATATCTTTTTTAGCCTCAGTGCTTGAGCAAGTACTTCTAAGACAATGCAAGTACTTCTAAGACAGGAGCAGGGATAGTGGGTATCCTTGTCTTGTTCCCAATCTTAGAGGGAAAGCCTTTAGTATTTCACCATTGAAGATGATGTTAGCTGTGGGTTTTTTCATATATACCCTTTCTCATGTTCAGAAAGTTTCCTTCTATTCCTATTTTTGCAGTGTTTTTGTCAGGAAAATGTCTCTATTTTGTCAAATGCTTTTTCTGTGTCTATAGAGATTATCATGTTTGTTTGATGTGTTGTTGAATACTATTAGCAAGTATTTTGTTGAGCATTTTAGCATCTAGATTCATCAGAGATTGGTCTGCAATTTACCTTTCTTATGGCATCTTTGGCTTTGGTATTATGGTAATGCTGGCATCAAAGAATGAGTTAGGCAATGTTCTTTCTACTCCTATTTTTTGGAACAGCATAAACAGATTGGTGTTAGTTCTTTCCAGAATGTTTGGTAGAATTCACCTGTGAAGCCTTCTGGTCCTGGACTCTTCTTAGTTGGGAGGTTTTTGATGACTGAGTTTATCTCTTTACTTGTAATTGGATGGTTGAGTTCATCAATTTCTTCTTTTGCAATGTAGGGAGCTTGTGAGTTTCTAGGAATTTGTCCATTTCCTCTAAATTATCATTTTTGTTGGCATATAATTTTTCAAAGTATCCTCTTATGATACTCTTTATTCCTGTGGGGTCAATGGTGATATCCCCTTCCTCATTTCTTATTCTGTATATTTGCATATGCTCTCTTTTTTTTTTTCTCTGTTAGTCTGGCTAAGGGTTTGTCAATTTTATTGATCTTCTCAAAGAACATGCTTTTGGTTTTCTTTATTTATTCTAGTGCTTTCTTATTTTCTATTTCATTTAGTTCTGACCTAATCTTTGTTATTTCCTTCTTTCTACTTCCTTTGAGGTTAGTTTGTTGTTTTTTTTCAATTCCTAAAGGTGTGTAGTTAGGTCTCTAATTTTAGCTCTTTCTTCTTTTTTGATATATGCATTCAGGGCTATGAATTTTCCTCACAGTACAGCTTTTGCTGCATCCCACATATTTTGATATGTTGTGTTGTCATTTTCATTCATTTCCAGGTAGTTACTGGTTTCTTTTGAGATGTCCTCCTTGACCTACTGTTTGTCTAAGAGTATTCTGTTTAACTTTCATATCTTTTCTAAACTTGTTCTCTTGCCCTTACTGATTTTCAATTTCATTCCATTGTGGTCAAAGAAATTACTTTGTATAATATCAATCTTTCTGAATTCTTTGAGAGTTGTTTTGTGGCCTAGCATGTGGTCTATCTTGGAGTATGATCCATGTGCACTTGAGAAGAATGTATATCCCACTGTATTTGTGTGTAGTGCTCTGTATATGTCTATTAGATTCAGATCCTTTAATGTATTATTCAGAGTCTTTGTTTCTTTATTGATTCTGTAGAGATGTTCTGTCTAATGGTGCTAATGGTGTATTAATGTCCCCCCTACAATTGTAGAGTCATCTATTTCTTCACTAAGTTTTTCCAGTGTTGCTTCCTGTATTTTGAGGTGCCCCAGTTAGATGCATAAATGTTTATGATTGTTCTTTCTTCTTGATAGATTTCCCATTTCACTAACATATAGTGCCTGTCTTTGTCTCTTACAATAGTTTTGCATTTAAAGTCTATTTTGTCCAATAGTAGTATAGCTATTACTGCCCTTTT
Source organism: Tolypeutes matacus (assembly GCA_026826555.1). Taxonomy (NCBI): domain Eukaryota; kingdom Metazoa; phylum Chordata; class Mammalia; order Cingulata; family Chlamyphoridae; genus Tolypeutes; species Tolypeutes matacus. Next base: position 5,022,995 of record JAKSZT010054457.1, read on the forward strand.
TTGGTTATTGTTTACTTGTAAAAATGTTTGCCAGTCATTTACTTTCAGCCTCCTTGAATCCCTCGGTCTATGGTGGGTTTTTTGTAGACAGCATATAGATGGGTCATATTTCCTTATCCATTCTGCCAGTCTGAGTCTCTTGACTGGTAAGTTTAATCCATTAACATTCAGTATCATTACTTTCAAGGTATTACTTACATCAGCAATATTTCCTTTGGGTTTTTGTATGTCATATGTTGTTTTTATTTCTCTTTTTGTCTTTTAAGTTGTTCTTACACTCTCCTCCAACTCTCTCTCTCTCTCTCCTGTTTTTTCCTTTCAAGCTGCAGAACTCCCTTTAGTATTTCTTGAAGGGCAGTTTTCTTATCAGCATACTCTCTTAATTTCTGTTTATCTTTGAATATTTTGAACTTTCCATCTTTTATGAATGCCAGCTTTGCTGGAGAGAGAATTTTTGGCTGGAAGTTTTTTCTTTTAGTAAGTTGACTATGTCATACCACTACCTTCTTGCCCCAATAGTTTCTGATAAGAAATCAGCACTTAATTTTATTGAGCATCCCTTGTATGTGATGATTCTCTTCTCTTGCTGCTTTCTGTGTTTTCTCTTTGTCTTGAGTGTTGGACATTTTGACAAGTATATGTCTTGGAGTAGGCCTGTTGGGATACTGTTTGGGGTGCACTATCCTTCCTGGACATGTACATCCATCTCCTTCAATAGGGTTGGGAAGTTTTCAGCCATTATTTCCTTCAACACTTCTTCTGTCCCCTTTCCCTTCTCTTCTCCCTCTGGGATGCCTATAATGTGTATGTTTGTGTGTTTTGCGTTGTCATTTAAATCCCTAAGTCCTTGCTGGATTTTTTCTATCTTTTTATTTATCTGTTCTACTATCTGTTTGATTTTAGATGTACTATCTTTCATATCACTAATTCTTTCTTCTGCCTGTTCAAATCTGCTGTTATGTGCTTCCAGTGTCTTTTTGAATTTTTGGATTGTACCATTCATCACTATCATATCTCTTATCTTTTTATGTATGTTTACAATTTCTTCAGTATGTTCTCCCAGTGTCTTCTTAACATCTCAATCTCTTCCTTCAGTTCATTAAGTTGGTTCATGATATGTTTGGATAGCTTTGATTAGTTGTTCGATGTCCTGCATCTCTTCCTTGTTTTTAGTTTGTTCACTTATTGGGCCATGTCATCCTGTTTCTTAGTATGGTTTGTAATTTTTTTGCCCTCTGGTCATCTTTTTATCTTGATGGTTTATTCAGTTGATTAGCTTCTCTCTCTGCTCTAGAGTTTAAATTAGCTGCTGGTTTTGTTTGTTTTTTAAGTTTTCTCTTTGACACTTTGCTCTTCTTGTTCTTTGTCCTTGATGTTTTCTATGTTCCCTTGAAGGAAAAAGGATAGAGCCAGAGAAAGCAGAAGAAGTAAGACAGGAAAAATGATAATAGTAATAATAACAATAAAAGTTAGAAGAGGGGCCATATAAGAATTAGTAAAATGAATATTTACCTCATGTAAGCAGTGTAAAGTAATAGAAATAAAAAAGTGGAGTACCTACAATGAAATGGGAAACTGAATATAGAATGATTTAAAAGGTCTTAATGATGTGGAGAGAGAGAAAGAAGAAAGAAAGGACAAAAAGAAAAACAATTAATAAAAAAAGAAAGCATAGTAGACAAGATAGAAATAGAAACCAGAAAAAATGAGTACTAAATAAAGAAAGGGGGAATGTGAGAACCACAACAGAAAGCAGAAAGTAGAAAGATGAAGGAAGGAAAAGAGATAGTGTTGGTAGACAAAATCAGTATACACAGAAAATAGGTCATCAAGGAAGAAGAAGCACAGCAAAGAAGAAACATGTTAGCAGCACCTCATTTTAAAAAAGGGGAGGGAGGCAAAAGGAAAGAAAAACAAGAAACAAAAACAAACAAACAAACACACAAGCATGCAGTCAAACAAAAACTAAAGAAGAACAGCGTTCCTTCTTGGGCCCTTGTGGAGCTTTTCAGGCTGCCTGTATTCATCGGTCAATTACCCTGCAACCTTCTCTCTGCAGGTTTTGAAGTGGGTTTTAGTAAGTAAACTAAGTTAAAAAAATTTTTTTAAGAAACCCTTTTTTTAGGAAAAATAAATGACCCAAAAGAAGCTACTACAAAATTAGTCTATGTTTTCCCTTTTCTAAAGAATCATTTGAATGTTTGATATACCGGTGGATCACTACTCTAAAAGGAACTGGGAATTGAACTAGGAACCTCATATATTCAAGGAGGAAACTCCTTCACTGAGCTACACTTTCTCAGTTGTGTCATTTAGCTCTTCAGAAAGCTTTCAGTCACTTTCCCTTAGGCAGGTTTTACTCTCCTATGACAGGAGAGGGAGGGAGGATCTGCTCACACAGCCTGTTGAATCCTGTTGCCATAGGAGTTCCCTTTTGAAATTCAAATGACTGATTTCAACACACAGAAATGATTCTCAACCCTCTTCTAGACCACCCCCTCCTCCCAGGGAACCCTAAATAGGCTCTTGGAAACTTATTAAGTGCTTTCTACTGCCTGGCTACCTTAGGTGTGTTGAAATTTTGATAGTTTTCTGCATGGAACTATTTAATTGGCTGACTCCGCCACCTCTCAGGCCAAGTTTCTCTATCTCAGGCCTGTTAGGTAAATCAGGCTTCCTCAGCAGATTCACCCCTCGACTTGCTGGGTGGCCAGTGGGAGTAGGAGCTCACCTAGGCCCTTTGCCCTAAAGGTGGGGCTTAGCCTTCCACGATTTCCAGGCATGGGGCTAAAAACTCATGGTTTTATCTTGAGCAATCTATCTCCCTGTCCATCTCTCTGCAGATTGATGCCCCAAAGGCTCCCGCTCCATGGGCTCCCAGAACAGCTCACTCTGGCAGGATCTTTTCCCAATCATCCATCTTTTGCCCCACTCAGCATTTTGCAAGAGCACCCACTTAAACCGACGCCATTTTGCTGCTTGCTTTCTTCTTTATCTTATGTTGTTTTTTAATTTTAAAATGTGGCTACAAGTAAATTTTAAATTACCTGTGTGGCTTCCATTATATTTTTTTGGGTATTTCTGCTTTAAAGTAAAATTCTATGATGGAGTCTATTGTGGCAAAAGCAAGGTAAGAAAATCTATGCTTGACTACTTAATGGTGCCAAGTTGTTGCCAAGCAAGCACTGGGCTGATTCTACTGCAGGGACATTTCATGGACTTAAACCATCAGTAAGTTGATTGCAGTTATGGCTGATTATATGCTCAATCAACTGAGGAGATTGCCTTCAGCAATGAGAGATCTCATCCAGCCTTAAAAGGAGAAGTGATTTCAGCAAAGTGGGAACTCCCATCTCTACTTCAGACAGAAAGCATCTCTTGGGGATCTCATCGAGGGCCTTCATTGTAGTTCCTGTCTTGCTTGCAGCCTGCCTTGTGGAATTTGGACTCATACACTCCCACAGTTTGTGAGACACTTTTACAAAATCTCATAAGATTTGATGATATGTCATTTTGAGTCTGTTTCCCTAGAGAACCTGGCTAATACATATGATGTGAAAATAATTTATGTTTTGATTTCTATTTCTCTAGAACCCCTAGGTCCATGGAAAAATTTCAAGGGGTCTATTAGCTTGAACTGAAAAAAAAATCAGCTTATCATCTTTATTTTCTCTAACCTGTAGCTGAAATCCAGCATTTTCTTCACTTATGAATGTATGCAATAAATAAATAAATATATAGTAGTATTCATTTCACCTGATTAGCGAAGGAGTCTGTGGAACAAAAAAGGTTACGAACCCTTGCTCTATGACAACACTTCCCAACTTAGTGACTTAACAGTGGTTTTATGAGGTCTTGTGAATCTGTGCAAAGGGTGAAGCCAGATGGGCAGTCTTTCTCTACTTTGTGTTGTCTGAGTCATTTGTGTGTTTCCTTTCAGCTGGGAGGTCAGCTTGGCATGGAATAAACAAAATGTTTTACCCCCATGGCTGGCACTTCACCTAGGAGTGGTTGGGACAGCTGAAGCCTGGTTAGGCCTTTCTCTTCAGCAGAGCCTTTGGACATCTTATATCATGGATCAACCTTCAAAACCTGCCAGTTATTTTAAGATTTAGATATGGGCTGTGGATATGGTAATAAGTCACACAGAGTATCTCTAGCGAATCATGTGGGGAGCGAGTTGTCTTGCAGTTCGGTTTCTTGATCCAGTCTATCACTGACCTTCCCAAAAGAATCAGTCTGGTAGTTGCTTGTCTTCTGCAGGTCTTCTGCACTGTTCTATAGAAGACAAGAAATTCTTGGTTTGATTCATTTAAATAAAGCAGTAGTTGGTGAGTGGTGTCAAAGAAAGATGCACCAGACAATATTAAACTGGCATGGATGACTATTTGAGGGCAGACAGAGACTAGTACTCAACTGCTATGAAAGCAGGGAGTAGGTTGAGTTCTACAATCAGGGTAAGAGCAGTGGAACAGTGTAGCAGGCCATCTGGTGGAAGACGGGAGGGGAAAGTCAGGGGCAAGGTGGTCACAGAATAGCTAATGTCTGAGGTTGGTTTTATATTTTTTTCCTGCATTCAGAGTTTTTTGTTTTTTGCTTTTTTCCCTCTATATTCCAACAGCTACAAGATAAGTTTCAAGGTAGTCAGGATGAGAGGAGGGAGTGGGTTAGGGTTGTCTAGGAAAATGCAGTGTTGGTCAGTGGAATAAAACCTGTAATATTCATAGGGATCTAGCCCCAGGACACGTAGAACTACTAGATCTTTTAGCTGTCCCCAAGCTGTCCTTCACAAATCCAGGTAAGAACAGAAGGCTGAGGCAGAAATACTGTCAGTCACTTTCTACTGGGTGGTAAAAGGACTTTTAAGGAAAATTATGTAGAGAAATTCCAAAAGCAGTATGTTATGTTTGAGGAAACAAAAGAGAAAGGAATATATAAAGAAAAGAAAGGCTGTGCTATGGGAGGAAGTATGTTTTTTTGGAGGACACATGTTAAAACAATATTGATTTTCTACTATTCTTTCTCAAAGGATTTTAGAATTAAAAATAACAATCTTAAGTAATTTTACTATTAATGTTTTTTTTTTAAGATGACATAACTGATAAATAACCTAAACCATGTGGGCTCATTCTCATCATACCTAAGTGTGAATGCTTTCTTTTTTTTTTTTTTTTTTTAACTTTATTTTGTACATTTAATAATTGAAAACATAAGCAATTAAAAACTAAAAAGTAAACACAGATGAATAAATACATACATTTCTCAATTAAATGTAATGGATACATGTAAATTTTGTTGTTGTTTTGTTTTTTGTTTTTTTTGTGAATCAAACAATATTTTACACAATATATTTGGTTCATAGTAATGCATTCATACAGTATTTGTCCTTTTGTGTCTGGCTTGCTTCATTCAACATAATGTCCTCCAGGTTCATCCATGTTGCCATATGCTTCATGACTCCACCTCCTCTTACAGCTGCATAATATTCCATCGTGTGAATAGACCACAGTTTGTTTATCCACTCATCTGTTGATGGACACCTGGGTTGTTTCCAGCTTTTGGCAATGGTGAATAATGTGGCTATGAACATCGGTGTGCAGATGTCTGTTCGTGTCACTGCTCTCAGTTCTTCTGGGTATATACCCAGTAGTGGTATTGCAGGGTCATATGGCAAGTCTATATTCAACTTCTTTAGGAACTGCCAAACAGTCCTCCATAGTGGTTGTACCATCCTGCATTCCCACCAACAGTGAAGAAGTATGTGAATGCTTTCTTATGTTTGTTATACAGTAGATTACTTTATAAAGAAACATCAGAAACTTTGTAGCCCTTAAAGGCTCCTCCTCTTATGTCTAATTTAAATCATCCCATCTTGGCCATGCACATTGCCATTGCTTTATTTCAGGTTCTAAAAACTTCTCACTTTCTTTACTCCAATAGCTTCTTTTCTGGTCCATCTGCTTTCATTTTAGTCCCCAGCAAATATATTGTCCACCTTGTTATTAGTGATATATTTCTAAAACACAGATTATAACATGTCACCTTCTTACAGAAAATCATTCCATAGATCCCCAGGGATTTTCTGTGAAACTTATGATTTCTTCCTAAACAAAATAGTCTACCGTGATATAGACAAAAATCAAGGGTAGTATTTTTTATGTTACAAGAAGGTCAGTATGGTTAGATCTTTCCAATATCACAGACAATAACTTTGACCCAGGCCTTGTTACTCCCTAGGATGTGAAATATTCAAGATAATCATAAAGAATATTTTATGAGCATGATCTTAATAATACTTGTAGAATGAGTTCATTACACAAGAGAAAGAAAGAAACAAAGAGAGAAGGAGAATGAGAGAAGGAAAGGAAAAAAAAGAAAAGAAAAAGTTTTGATTTCATTTCATGTGATATTTCAAATGTAGAAGGTGCCAGGTTTTTTATATTTAAGGAGATAATAACAGTACACTAAATAATAACTAATTTGGGTTTTTTTGTGAAGCCAGAAAATGTATCTCTTCATTTAACTTCCAAACCATGTAATTTAAAATACCTTTGTTAGACCAGTAACATATAAAAAGTCAGTAAAAAAGATGATAAGCTTTTTGAATATAATTTCTCGTTACCAATTTTTATTTAATTATTAGATTGCAAAGATAATAACCTTTTTAAAGAGAAGATATAAATGATCACATGTAAGGATCTGCTAAATGTTAGATAAGAAATCTATCCTATAAAGGAAAGTATTATTATTATTATTATTATTATTATTATTATTATTATTATTTATTATTCCTATTTTACAAAATAAACAAAACAAAGCTCAGAGAAATGAAATAAAATATGTAAGTTCACAGTGAGTGACAGAGCCAGGCATGACTTCCGTGTTCTGCATGGAAGAAATTCATGACCATTAAGTGCTACATCATCCCAGGGATGTAATCTTGGAAGTTCTAGTCGGCCTCTAAGATGGCACTGTAACTTTAATCCAAGTAAAAATTATATTTCTGTCTCATTATGAAAGGGGTGGTTCATCAACTCATGAACTACCTGGCCAAGATAATCTGATTTAACTCTAAGGCCAGAAGGAAGAAGAAAATGGGACATGCCTAAGGTAAGAATAAGCTTCAGCCTTGGCAAAATATGCAGTTATGTTTCTTTGGTTGCATTCTTCTGCTATTGCATGCTCCAGGAATCTTTTGAATTCCTTTTATTATGTTTTCAATGGATAAAGCTTCCAACTATTAAGGACAGCAGCTTGAATGCATTTATGGATTATCTTCAGTTGCTCAGAAAATTAATTCATGCAGGCTAGATTAATTAAATAATTGGAAACAAATGTGGGCTCTTATTACATACCAGGCATTATTTATATAGCAATGGCCAAAACAAATATATCCACAATGTTCAAAATATACCAAGGGAGATAGTGGGAAAAAAAAAACATTTTAAAATTATAATTGCATTAAATGCTAGAAAAAAAGAAATATATAGAATATGAAAGGGTATCACATCTGGGAACTTAACATTGCCTGTATATTGAAGGATGTTTTCTCTGAAAACAAAAACTCTTTAAATCCAGGCCAGACAAGGAAGAGGGGCCAGTCTTTCCAGGCAATGGAAACAGCATGTTTGAAGGCCATAAGCTGGGAAGCATCTTGCATCTGAGAATAAGATAAATAGTCAATGGAGCTCAGAGGACGGCAGGGAGGTGATGAGGAAAGCACATATGACTGGAAATGTAAGACAGTCTGAGAACATGTAGGGTCTTCATAGCCATGTTAAGGAATTTAAACTTTTTCTTAAATCTAAGTTGTGATAAAGCATTTTTATAAAATGTTTGATTAATTAATGTATAGTGTCCCTACTTTGTGTTCCCATAATACATCAAATATTGGCTGTTGACTGTTTAATTATTCTCTCATATTTCACATGAGACCCATAAGGACAATTTATCTTAGCTTGATAAAAGACATAGGACTGTGTCTGGAATGTATTAAATGAGTATATAATAAATGACTGCTAAATTATTGATTAAATAAGCACAACTCATGTATTCCTTTTCCCTTTGTTTTTTAATTTTTTATTATGTTCTAATGTCAAAAAATAGCTTTCCTTCCAGCCATACTCTAGAATGAACATGAATAAATTGAATACAATATTAAATGTGATAAAAAGTAACGTACTTTTAGTTCAATATTTTAAAAAGCTGTTTAAGTATGGATTTTTTTTCAATATTTCAAATTCTATTTTTAGTATTGCATTCTGTTAAATTTGTATTTTCCAAAAATGTCTTTGGTTTATGAAAACTAAACGTTTATGTTTTGAAATTAAAGTAATGATAAAATTTGTTCTTTTATTTTGTCTCTTACATCTAAATTCTGAGTATATTTATTACTGCATTAATTTGACTTTTTCACACACATGTAAAGATAATTTAATAAGTCACCTTCCAATTTAGTTTTTCTTCAAAGATTTTTTTTTTTTTAATTTTTAAAAATTTTTATTTATTCCCCCCATCCACCACCACCCCCTTTGCTTCCTGTGCTGGCTGTCTGCTTCCTCTGTCCATTTGCTGCACATTTCCTCTGTGTCTGCTTGTCTCTCCATTTGTTGCATCATCTTGCTGTGACAGCTCTCTGCTGGGGCGGACCAGCTTGCTCTCACCAGAAGGCCCTGGGAACAGAACCCAGGGCCTCCCATATGGTAGGCAGGAGACCAACCCCTTGAGCCACATCTGCTTTCCTCCATTTAGTTTTAATCTGAAAACCCAATACAACTAAACAAATAACCAAGAAATCTATTAAATGTGATATATATATATATATCTCACAGGTGGTGGAAAGGAAGAGAATTGCATTTTTGATTAATGTATATAAATATTAAATACATTTTATAGTAGATTGCTTCCAAATTAACCTAGAATTCAAATGCTATAGGCGAATTTGTAGTCTTTATGCATTTGTTGCCTAAGCTAATATTTTAACTTAATAAGTTAATTTAAAATATTGTTTAATGCTTGAGAACACATACAAGCTGATGAATGATACCCATTTACTCTTAAAGATCCTTGTATCAATATGCTGGTGCATTGTTTAGTTTTCTGGATGCAATTTTTCTTTACCCTGGGTGTATCACAGAATATCTTTTCAACTTATTTGGTTTATTATAGTCCTTTAAAATATATAACCCAAAAGAAATATGTCAGGAGAACAAAAAGAAATTGTTAACTTCCAACAGACTTAAAAAGCATTTATAACTGGTGGTAGTAGCCTCTTCATAAAGAAGTTTGGACTCTTAATTAGTTGACTTGAATCCACAAACAGATTTGATCTTATAATTCCCAAGTATAAAGATCCCAGAACACTGATTAACAAATAATTGATATATACTATATTATAATTATAGCTACATAATTTAAAATCACCCTTTAGGATAGGGAAATCAAAGAGGAATACAACAAAGATTTTGCCTTTCAATATTTGTTTGAAACACCAAATAATTCCATATTTTTATTTTATTTTATTATTTTTTTAGACAAGAAGTTTTTATTGAACACTACCTCTGTGCTGGCACTGCAGCTGGTGCTATGGAGAGTATAAAAGAAGTGTAAGATATGGTGTCCACCCTCAAGGAGCTCACAAAACTAGCTGTGGAATAGGATGTTCTTGTGACTCAGTTAGCATGTGATGTTTACAAAGAAGACAACTTCCAGACTGTGGAGGCTCAGAGACCACTGAGACCACAGCAGTTTGAAAGCCTCTTAGAGAATGGGTAGAGGAATTAAAAGGTAGATAAGTAGGGAACAGGCTACCAACAGATAAGGGGTAAGGGTGAAGACTGTGAGATCAATTTGGTGAGTTGATTTGAGGGCACCCGAGCTGCAGGGGGAGTGGGATGCCTGGACCCAAAGAGGTTGGGGCCTTGGACTGGATCAGGGAGGCATTGCTTGTCCTGAAGACCTGGGGGGCTCACTTTGGACATCTACTGCCTTCTTTTCTTCTTCCCACATAGCACTGTCTTCCCATCCCCAACCTCTCTCTCCCTTAGGAAGGTGGAACCTGGATGTTGAAATGGCAGATGAATAGGGCATGCACGGAAGTTTACTGGGGAAACTGATCAGAGAAGAGGTGAGCAAGGGAGCTTTCCTTCCCTCACCAGATATTCACCATGGTATTTTTAGATGGGCAGGATGATATGGATTCTTTTAAAACCTCCCCTTACAGGGACCAAACCATGGGATAATTTGTTAATCACCGATGACAACCCTTTCCCAAAGTCACATGGCTCTAAACTCTCTCCTGAAGGCCACTGATGGCTCAAGGAGTACCACCTCCTTAATTCCAGAAGCCTCACATGCTCAGCTCTGGTCACAGAGAAGCGCAGACTCGGCTCTGAACCTCATGATGCTTGTGTAAAAGCACAACCATCACAAAGGGAGATGATTCCAGGTGTGACCTATCTAAATGGCCTGCGAAGCCTCAGTGGGTTTTCATTCAACTCATTTTAGTAGTTTCATGTATGTTTAACTGAGTTGGGGAGGGGTAAGTCTGAAATGGCCATGGAAGGCAGACAGCACAGCACATCTAGGCAAGGAGGAACCTGTGGGGTTTGAGGAGAGCAAAATGGGCTTAGGCAGAAACAACTAGTCTCCCCGAAGTGCCAGCTGGCAAAGGATGCCAAAATGGTCAAGGAAAAGCAGGCTCAGGCCCTTATTCAACAGAGAGACTGCAGAGCTGGGTCAAAGGGTTGTTCAGAGATGAAGAAAGGCCCCTTCGTGGACGTCACAGTCACAAGTTCCCCACAGGGGCCGGGAGGAGAACCAGAGGACTGTAGTACCGAAGGAGCAACAGTTCAGAGCAAGGCCTCAAAGAGGGCCACGGGGAACGGGTGGCAGTGGATTTGGCGTCTCTCCTGCTCCCTGCTCCAGGTGCCCTGTGCGGGCACACTCCTGCCCCACAGGTCACCGAGCCTTGGCATCCTGGAGAACAGAAGCATCTGCGGCCTGTGGCCTGGGGCAGGTGGCATGTCATGATCTTTGCAAGACGCTTTTTAAAAATTATGGAAATATCTTTTATAAAGCCCATTGAACCTCTTTTTATTCATTTTACCTATGCCATCGCTATCTCGTTGGAAATGTTATTTCCTTGGCCCGATAGCCTACAGTCCTGATTAAATGTTCTTTGGCTTTAAATTGTTTTGAGTGGTAATTTTGACTTCTCCAGAGAGACCATAATGTGATAGTAATGCCTAGTTACTTTGAAAATAAAGGGGTGGGTGTGATATCAGTGTGTTCTTTTAGATTAACACTTGCTTGGGTACAGAGAATGGCAATATCCGATAAAAAGCTCTGGCTCATGAGGATATCTTCATCTCTCACATTTAAAAAAAAAATGAATGCTAACGTTAAAATATCTGTACTTAAATAATTATGTTAATAGTCAAAATAAAAAATCCAAACCTTTTACCATATTTTTACACAGGTCAACTAGCATTAATGAAAAAAAGATCAGTTTAAACAATATCAGAATCCAATATAATATATATGTATAAACGCACACACATACAAACACACTCACACACGTTGAGCAATAATTCTCCATGCCTGTCTTGTGCTTCTGCATATTTGCAAAGAAAAGACCTTGACAGCATTTGTTTTGAACTATCTTTTCAAAGATGTTTCTGTAATAAATAGGTTTCTACAATTAGTTTTCTACCTCTCCTGCAGAGGGCAGAATATTATCCTAAGAAGCATAATAAAGATAGTGTCTTTCTGTGGAGTAGATTTGAGTAACCCCCAGATAAAATTGTGGGTTTTCTAATTTGGAGACCCCAGCTGTAACACAAATCTAGCATTGATGGCTACTTTGTATCATACCCATAAACCTCGTGCTTTTTTGGAAATACTTAAAAAGTATGAAGTATTCAATAAAATCTACAACATTCAGTGTTGTGCAAATGACTTCTGAGAGATGTATTGCCTATTTAAAGTAAACCAATAACACTATCTCTAACTCTCAAAAGCTTGTCTTGACTTTGACACTAATATATCAACATTTATTCTATGGGTATAATTCAATGGAACTTTTTGAAATGTAAAATCAAACTCAAATTAAATTATCAGGGATGACAGATCTTCCATGAGCTGAGGAAAAAGCAAATATTTTAATATCATTAGTGAATGTGACATCTATGATGCTAAAGTCACCTATCAGAAAGAAAAAAAAAGATTTACTTTCTGTGAATTCTCTGCTGCAATGGGTAAGATTGAAGGCAGCTCTACAGAATATAAAGTTGAATTAATTACATTACTTCATTAGCTAAATGCCTTGCAGAGTGAAAGGTAGCCTTGATAAAATAACTATTCCAAAGAGCACATTAATTAAAAATCTATTTGCTGGAAAGTACTCCTAAGCAAAGAAAAAAGAGTTTTTGATGGAATACCACAAATCACATAATTTTTCATCAAAACAAGGAGAAAATGCCACAAGAATATTGTCAATGACTATATTCTCTGCTCCTATGGAGAATAGAGAGAATATAATTTATCTCTACAATTAGAAATTACTGAATGGAACTAAATCTAAATTTTTTAGGATCTTAGGAATGTGTTAATATTGTTAATAAGTCTATTGGACAAATTTCTACTTCCCTTTAGGAGACAGAAAGTCAAAAGAAACCTCACTCCATCCTATCAACCAAAATAAGCCAGATAAGAAAAACAATTATAGTTATGAAAGTCCAGTTTGAAGAGGAAAAGCAACCACAAAAACAAATTTTAGAAATAAACTATTTTTTTAGGAAAATTGAGACTAAGGTCTGATTTCATCTCTGGAGGAGCAATGAAGGAGGAAGAAGCTGCCATGGACAGTGAGAAAAAAAAAAAAACAGTTGAAATTTTATTGGGCTTTTAATGTCTATGACATCACAAAGTAGAATACTGGGAAATCACAACCACAAAGTCAGTCTGAACATATGGATCTTCAGCAAGTGCATAGGGTCGTTTGCAGGAGATTATCAGGAGATTTAAGAACTCTTTGCTTTTGTGGAAGGGAGGACATCCCAGATATGAGGTAGCTGTCCGAGGAAGGCAGGTAAAGGGAAAAGAAAGTTGAAAAAAGTCTCTCTGAAAGCTTTGGGATATCTCCCACAGGTACTGCAGTTCTCCCAAGGTTGGGTATTAGTCAGGGTTCTCTCGAGAAATAGAACAGACAGGAGATATGGGTTAAAGTTCATGAAGTAGGAAGCGGATGTGGCTCAAGCAATTGAACTACCGCCTACCACATGGGAGGTCCCAGGTTCAATTGCCGGTACCTCTTGGAAAAGATGAGCAAGACAGCGAGCTGGCGCAACAGGCAGACACAGCAAGCTGGCATAATGGGATGACGCAACAAGGTGACACAAAAGAAGAAAGACAATGAGAGACACAACAAAGCAGGAAGCTAAGGTGGCTCAAGCAATTGAGCGCCTCTCTCCCACATGGGAAGTCCCGGGTTTGGTTCCCAGTACCTCCTGAAGAGAAGACAAGCAGACACAGAGTGCACAACAAATGAGCACAGAGAGCAGACAGCGAGCACAAACAACAAGGGGAGGGGATAAATAAATAAAATAAGTCTTAAAAAAATAAAGTCTATGAAGTGCCACTGTATTATAATTAGCCCAGTGCTTGCTTGGATAAAAAACTGGCCACGGTTACCTGGCTGAGTTAACACATGAGCATAAACATCACAGCTGGAGAAAGTTTGGGAGAGCTGAAAAAATTCCTCTGAGGCTTTCTATGCCATCCATTTGTGAGTTGCAGCTGTCCCCTGGAGGCTAAAGAAAAGAAGTAGGGCATGATTTGGTCAAAGTTATACACTGTATCAGGATCCGAAACACTCTAAATCCCAGTTTTCCCCATAGAATTCAATTTCTATCTCATAGCTTCTAAATTGTCTTTGATTCCTTCAAAAAATCAGATATTCACTGTTAAAATCAAATGGTTCAAACTGAGTTGTCAATTTGATTTAATACTTTCTAAAGATAACATAATGACAATATTTAAGAAGCCATCTTGATGCTGTATTTCCTCTTGAACAAGCATTGCTCTTATGCAAACTTCAATTTATGGCTTGACAGGTCAGAGGACACACAGTTTTTGATGGATCCTCCATCACATGTTCACCATCACTAGCTAATGCATGGTTTTTCATTCAGAATCTACCAGTAACAAATTAGGGGTTACTTATCTAAATCATATTCATATAAAAAGGATATTGCCTTGCTCTTAAATTCTATTGCAATTTTCCAGAGATTCTATGAAGAATCCCTATTTTCCAAGATACCTTGAGTAGTAATATATCAGCTAGGTCATTAAGCTTAAGTGCAAAGGACCTTGCATTGCAGCCTGGATTTGCTGAAGTGTCTTTTCTTGTTCTATATTACTCTCAAAACTTTCAGCATTATTGGTTACTAGAATAATGGTTCAGAACAATTCACTCATAAGATGCCTCCAAACTCCAAAGAAGCTAATCAAACATGTGGCTTTCTCTTACTGATGTACTGTTCAAAGAGCATTGACACATCTCTATTTGGAGGACCTACATCGCTAAGAGGTAGAATGCCCCTACTTTTTCTTGGGTATATCTGGCACCCTCAGGTATGTATCTTTTTTTTTATTAGAGAAGTTGTAACTTTACAGAAAAATCAGGCATAATATACAGAGTTCTTATATACTGCTCTATTATAAACACTTTGCCTTGGGGGGTACATTTGTTCAATTTATGAAAGAATATTTTTATAATTGCATTATAAAATATGAATGGATATGCCTTTCTCTTTGTGAATACCACACTGTTTCACTTACTATGACTAGTAGGCATGCATTTATTAAGGCATCTTAGATGGTTTCTACTTCCTGCATGCAACAGTAAATAACTGGCAAACTATGGTTTGAACTTATATATATATGAAAACAATAATAATGGAAACAGTGTGGTATCCACAGAGAAATAGGCAAATAGACCAATTCAATAGCAAACAGCTACAGGGGATGCAGTGTCCTCTGGAGAGGGAGTTAGAAAAGGAAAGTGAGGAGAACTTTCAGAGATGTTTGAGTAACAGAGGGGATGTGTTGAGGAGGGACTTGAGTTCAGAGCGTATAGTGGAAGGTTTAAGAGCACTCGTGAGAGGTGCAGAATGGAGTTGGTTTGGGGGAAACAGAGAACTGTAAGATGAATAAACAGGGGGAAAGGCATGTGAGTAACTCTTCAGCAGATTGTGGTGCTAATGCTGCCTCTGTAGAGATTACTTTTAAAAACTGATGTTGTAATCATAAAAAAATAAAGTCTTTATAGAAAATGAGAAATATGCCCATGTTGGGAGAAAATTTAATTGCATCAAAATTAGAAATTCTATGCAAATGTTCATGAATAACTAACCTTCAAAATTAATTCTAAAATTAAAATAATGTATTCAGGATTATTAAAAATTACAACCACTTAAGGATTTCCAATTAAGAATGGAAATTTATTACATTCAATTTTAGCTAAAGATCCATATTAGAAGGCCAATAAGCCTTAATAAATTTCAATATGCAACTCTTAAACTCATTTAAAACCAGATTACATTAAGTCTAAATGACATGCCCTTAAGTGACTTCACTAATAAGCCCAGTGGGAATTATTCATTAACCTATGTAGTATTTCAAGCTTTGATGATAATTTTTTATTTATTTTTAGAATCAATGATTTTAAAGTGTTTTGGCTCATTTTATTCAGTTACAATAATGCCCTGTTACTTAATAAATGCTTGAAACTCTAGACTAGACTAATAGCGCATATTGCAAATGAGTCATCTCATACAAATGCAAGACAAATGTAGTAATAATAACAGTAGAAAATGCTAACATGTCAAAAGAATGTGTTCCATTTGGGATCTTCTCTCAAATTTCACACAAAAGGGATGTCATCTAATTGTGAGCATGTGGTAGGAATAAAATTGTGACAAAAGGAAGCTGCTTGTTCGTTCATGGAACCACCATTTACTGAGTGACAATGATGGGCCCTTTGCCTGTTCAGTTATTACCAGTTCACTTTCCAGTGGATTTCTAGACACAATGTGAAAAATCTAAGCTAAAGAGTTTTAAAAATTCTGTGGAAATTTATCTTTCATTATTTTGTTTCAAAGTATTTTGTGGGAAAAATGTATTGATATTTACAGAGAAAAAAAATCTCAGGGAATACTGTCAAAATAAAAATTGATTTCTAAAGACATGTATCCTTAACAAGAATAGAGGCAGCCTTGGTTGCTAAGGATATATTTAAACAGCTCTCTAGCTACCCTTTAACCTTTCAGCATCCCTCGATAAAATCTGCCACTATTTCAAAAATAGATGCCACTTATGTCCACAATCAGAACTCTCTATTTTATAGCATTTCAAGAGAGCAGTGCTTTCAAATACCTGCCAATCAACACTTGACCTAATGAACTTGAACTAAGAGCAGATTAATTAATTAACTTTGCCAGGCATTATTAACAACCTCAAAGGGCTATTAAGACCAGAAACAAACAAACAGCCACACACACACGCACACAAACACCTGCACATCTCCAAAACACAAAGGAATAAATCTTACGTAAGCAATTTCCAAATCTTCAATGAGGATGGCCTAATTTCCCACTTATGGTGCTAACTCAGGTTTGTCTTGATCTTCTGAAGCTGTCTTTTTCCTTATGATGAACTTACCTTAAACATACACTCTCACTTGCATGTCACTTGAGTTATAATGGCATTTAAAAAATTCTAGAAATTTGAATCCTGCAAATAGAACTGTTTAGGCATAGTATTAGATTAATTTAGTTCAGGAAACTTTCTCACCTAAAGCTCTCACTAGATGACACTATTTGACCACGTAGAAGAGGTGCTTCTGATTACATGTACAAAATGATGGCCAGTTTTTTGGGTTTTTTTTCCTTCCTTCCTAATAAAGGAGCTGCATTTTAAGGATTTCATCTTTATAGTTTTCAGATTGTGCCAGATTTTAAATGAAAATATTTAGACTCTCACAACCGGAGAGAAAGAATCTTTAGACTGTGAAGACTGGTATATATTTTTCTTTGTTTGTGAGGCAAGAATTGTTTTGTGCCTGTTCTTGCATTTCTAAAACTAATATGCTAAACGGTATCCAAGAACTTATAGCTGACACATCACCATTTATTATACACCAGGTGCTGTCCTAAGTGATTTACTATATTAACTAATGAAATCCTCACAACAACCTTAAGAGGAAAACACTAGTTTATCCTTTTATATTATTTTAATATGAGAAAACAGTTCAGAAAGGTTAAAAAACTAATCCATTGACATACCTCTATTAAGTGACAAAGCTGTTAGATTGTACAGACCATGGTCTTGACCAGTACTGTCTCCTGCCTCCCATACTCAATATCTAATTACAGGTCAGGATAACTGATTCCCAACCAATTTTCTCCCAAAACTGGATAAATGATTTCAAACTGATTTTCTTTCAAAACAGGAATTATAGTTCAATAATCCATAGCTTTCATTATTTTGTTTTAACATAATAAACAAATCTAAAATCAAATTCCACATCGGTGACACGTAGGTGTTAAAGGGTAGATTCAAACGTCCTAAATACAAATCCCAGTTCTGTCATATACAGGATATGTGACTTCAGGCACAGAACATATTTAACTTTGGTAAGCCTTAAAATGGAGAACTTCATAGTACCTAACTCAAGTAGGTACTTGAGTATTAAATGAAATTATTGATCATATCATTTAGCATAATTTTGAGACATGATTATTACTATTGAAATGCTGTTCAAGGAGAATAGTATTCCCTCTGGGCACCCTCCCAGATCAACAACAAAATATATATTATTAGGACAGAATAAGGTAATTTAATAGTAAAAGTGTATTCATTAAAACCCATTTAAATGTTTGTGGACATCTACCCATTTAACTTTAGAGTAATTGATTTGTAATGTTCCTTTACCCTCTAGTTGGATAAATTTTTGAGGTTACTTGTAAGGAAAATCAAATCATTTCATCTGCAAATAACCAGTCACCCATCCTCCCCTAAGGCAGAATAAGGACAACACTTGTGTCAATAGTCTGCCAAACTTAAAGCACATTTTTCTGTACATGTTAGCCTTTTCTCCTAACACAAACCCTTGCTCCACACCTCCCTCAACAACTTCTTTCCAATGTGTTCTCTAAAATTTGATTCATTTTCAGCATACTTTTTAATACTTTCATTAAATTCTTCTGTAGATATACTCTTTACCTCTTTACCCTTAATCACACTCTAAAATGACAATTTCACCAAACCTTTTAAAGCTAAAGCTATTTTTTTTCTCTAATTCCTTATAGACCTTAGAATCAGGTTATGGGATCAGCATCTTCCTGATATGTCCAGACTTTTCCCCCTTCTTTTATATTTAAAAATAAAATCTGCTTATTTTGAAACTTAGATCATTCTCTCCTTTAACTTGTTCTGAAAAATATAGACTCCTGTTAATTTTACTACATCAATAAAGCTATGCACACCTGGCTACAGTATCCAGTTCCTTAACATTTGTTTCATGATAGGTTATTGCAAAAGCTATTCAGCACCAAGTCCTCTTTCCCCTTAACCTCACCGTAAGCTTTCCCTCTCCCTATCACATCTTAAAGCTCCCTGGAATTTGTACTTGTAACCATATCACTGTCATAAATCCCAATCCTCACCAGACTCTTCCTTTTCTGAAACTTTATCTTTCCAGTATGCCTAGTGTGATGCAGAATCAATCATCTACGATCTTTCAATCCACTGACTACTCCTTTGCTTTTCTCCTTCTATCTTTTCAACATTTTCCTATATTTCTTCATTTCTTATCTAGTTTAGATGCTTGAGGTCCATTAATACTTATTCTCTTCCATTTCCCATCTATTACTACAGAGAAAAAGGAAAAGTGTCACTTTATCAGAGACAACATTTCTATATCTTCATTCTCTCTCTGATCCAAAGGACCTGCTGCATCAGCTATATACTCTCTCTCCCAAATCTTTACCTCCCCTTTTCTACTCTATCTTTCCCAACAGCATTCCCATGGTCTAGTACAGTGTTTTCAAATTTCAATATTTTGTGTACTGATACAAGAATTTTACAAAATTAATACTTTATTGAATATGACATAAATTTGCCATAAACAGCTGATAATAATAATTGTAATGAATGAAAAGAGAAAATATTTCCAAAGATATATAAACTATAAAACAATGAAAGCTCTAGGACAAAAACCAAAATATCTAAAATAAAATGTTGCATTCAACAGCTTTGTTTATCTTCCTGTGTGTACATACACAACACTTTCTCTATAGTATGCAACGACAAGAAAAAAATGAATGTTACTAAGACATATACATTTTCAACTTTACTAGCTGTTAATAAATTATCTCCAAAATAGTTGACCAAATTTTTAACCAGCAATTTACCATTTAACATTTCTTTACTCGGCTTGCATATCTCAGTTAGATGAAATTAATTTGTAGAAATTATATGTCTGCATCTTATCTGCATGGTTGTCTGTAAATGTAGTTTTTAACTTTTCAGTTTCTACTAGGGTACAGAAAGATAGAAGGTAATTACAAGGGTTTAAGTGAGGTAATTTATGTGTTTATCACACCATTGGATTGGAATCAAGTGTGAAATAATTTTCCTTGAGACACTGAAGGAATTTTAAATAATTATAATTTAGGTCTGGGCAATTACATTTCATGATCCACCTATGATGCCTTAGCAATTAGACTATGAAAAACTCATAGTTTTTTTTCCCCTTTAGACTGATTTAGTATTATATTTAGTACTATGCCAGTGACCATAAAAAATAATTTCCAGGAAGCGGCTGTGGTTCAATCAGTAGGGCTCCCGTTTATCATATGGGAGGTCCCGGGTTCGGTTCCCGGGGCCTCCTGGTGAGGGCAGGCCCGCCTGCGCGGCGTGGTTGGCTGGCCCAGCGAGCACAAGCAGCAAGGGGGGGGATAAATGAATAAATAAATAAAATCTAGAGAAAAAAAAAAACACTGTATTTGCATCAACCAACTGATTTTTGAATATTGATCTTTTATCCTGCAACTTTGCTAAATTCATTTATCAGCTCTGATAGTGGTAGATTTTTTTAGTGGATTTTTTTGGTGGATTTTTTAGGATTTTCTATACATATTGCCCATGTTATCTACATGTAGAAAATGTTTTATTCCTTCCTTTACAAGACTGATGCCTTTTATGTATTTGTTTTTCTTGCATAATTACTGTATTAGCAAAGGGTTGCTGATGCAAAATACCAGAAATTGGTTGGTTTTTATAGAGGGTATTTATTTGGGGTAGAAGCTTACAGTTACCAGGCCATAAAGCATAAGTTACTTCCCTCACCCAGCTCTGTGAGGGGTCTGGCTTCCTGGGTTTCTCTCTTCCCTGGGCTTGGTTCTCTCCAGGTTCAGCTGCTTGCTCTATCCCCAAGGCCAGCTGTAGACTATCAGGTGAATGGCTCATCTCTTTTCCTGGGGCCTGCTCTCCTTCCTCACGACAAAGCTCCTCTGTATGCTTACTTCCCAAGGCTCCAGCTCAAGATCCCAACATCAGAACTCCAACTCAAAAACTCCAACTCTGTCCTTTGCCATCTCTTTTATCTTTGAGACCCCACCCACCAAGGGACAGTACTCAACGCCCCACTGACGTGGCCCAATCAAAGCCCTAATCACAACTTAATCATGCCCAGATCAACAGACCAGTTCACAATCATAATCCAATATCTATTTGAAATTCATAACTATATCAAACTGCCAAATTGCTACAATTACCCTATCTAGAACTTCCAATACAATGTTGAATAGAAATGGCAAAAGTGGGTATCCATGTTTTGTCCCTGATCTTAGGATGGAAGCTTTCAGTCCTTTACAATTGAGAATGATGTTAGCATGGGTTTTTCATAAAGAGATATACAAATTAAATGCAATCCCTATAAAAATCCCAGTAGTCTTATTGACAGAAATGGAAATGCCAATCATAAAGTTTCTGTGAAATTGCAAAGGACCCTAAATAGTCAGAAAATCTTGATAAAGAATAAACTTAGATGACTCATACTTTCAATTTCCAAATTTACTACAAAGCTACAATAATCAAAACATTGTGGTGAGAAAGAGAGAGAGACCGACCAATGGAGCAAAATCATAGGTCCAAAAATAAATCAATTTATCATCAATTGATTTTTGACAAGGGAGTCATGATATTCGATGGGAAAAGAATAGTCTTTTCAACACATGGTGCTGGGAAAACTAAATATTCACATGTAAAAAAAAAAAAAAAAGGAAGTTAGACCTATCAGTGGAGGAGGTCTTGGCTTCAGGGAGGGATTCAGTGTCATTATCACATAAGGGACTTTCCACCAAATGACTGTTTAACATAGTTATTTGTATCTTTTATTACTTTCAATAAAATACTTTAAATGTTAAAAGTGTATTTATTTATAATAAATAGACTCAAAATCGATTGATGATCTAAACATAATCTTTAAACCCATAAAACTCTTAGAAGAGGACATAGGGGTAAATCTTACCTTGGATTTGGCAATGAAATCTTTACTTTCATACCAAAAGCACAAGCAACTAAAGAAACACTTGATAAATTGGACATCAACAAAATTAAAAACTTGTGCATCAAAGACATAATAAGAATATGAAAAGACAACCCAAAGAATGGGAGGAAATATTTGCAAATCATACTTCTGATAAGGGTCTAGTATCAAGAATATATAAAATACTCTTACAATTCAACAATAAAAAGATAAATAGCCCAATTTAAAACTGTAAAAAAGACCTAAATAGACATTTCTCCAAATGAATTTTATACTTTAATGGTTAATTTCAACTCATGTACTTGCCACCTCAATTTAAATAAAGCAACTTGGAGGGGACAATCATTTTTCAGAGAAATAAAATTTTAACAGGAAACATTAATAACCTCCAAGCAATGAGAAGATACTTTTATCTATGAGAAAACAAGCAAACAAACAAACACAGATATTTTTAAAAATAATCAGAAAACAAAGAAGGAGTTCCTGGACATTTAAAAAACAAACAAACCTATAAACAAATATTGAAATAACGAATCAAAAAAAGAGAAATTAAAGTAGTGAATATCTCCCACAAAATAAAGCAGTAATGTACACTTGAAAATGAAGAGATAAACAGTAAGATTAGAGGACCTACAAGAGAGTCAACATTAAAAAATATAAGTTCCAGAAAGAGAGGAGAAATGAAATGGAGTGTGAGAAATTGCTAATGAAAGTATTAAATATACAAATTCCTGGGCTGAAGTATATGACTTTCCAGATTGACGTAATCTACAAAGGGATAAAACACAAGGGATAAAAGCATCCATGCAAAAGTCATATTATTGATATTTCTGAACTCCTTGTACAAAGAAAAGATCCTATGAAGAAAAGAAGGTGAAAGAATCAAAATTATTGCCAATCTCCTTATAAAAATCTTTGAAACTAGAATGCCTTCAAAGTTATGGAGAAAAGAATGCCTTCCAATCTAGAATTCTATACACAGCTAAACCATTAATGATATAAGATGATAGAATAAAGAAATTTAGAGAACTGCCAAGATTAAAAACAAACAAATTAACAAAAAACACCCATGCACCATTCTACAGAAAACTACTAGAGGATATACAACAGCAAACAAAGGGATTAAATGAAGAAAAGGGAGTTCATGACATCTAAAAAAGAAAAACTCCAAAACAGGAGAGACCCAGAGACATTCACAAAGAGAATGGTGAAGAGGGATCATAATCTTGACTGCAGAAGCCCAGACCAGGGGTCATCAAATATATACTGGAGCAGCATTATATATTTTTCATATAGAACATTTCAGGGCTATCTCTGTTTTGCCCTCCTTGTTCTATATAAGGCTACAACTTTCTATCATCATTTTTATTGATGAGATCCACAATGATGATGACATACAGCTGAGTTTGAATGACGAAAACATTGAAAAATGGTTATACTCAAGCCTGGGATTTCTTTCTAAGCAATATTTTTTCAAAAACCTTCTGATCCAAATAGCTTTTAATGGATAGAAACACATGAATCTGTCCAAATGAGAGAATACATCATACATAAATACAGGATGAGTGGAATGATGCATTAGAAACTTGTAATATTTGGTTCACCATTTGGATGGTGGAATTAGGGATTGGGAAAACAGTTTTGTGAAGGAAACTTTTCTGTTTACACTTTAGTTCCTTTAGAATTTGTTAATCTATGAATGTATTGCCTATTAAAAACCTGAAGAAAATGAAATATTTTCCTTAAATAGATATTTAATAATATTATTATTGAGACTACCATTTGCAGTGCTGTTGTTTTTTAGTGAAAGATATTTATTTTCATCAACTTTTAGTCTTAGTCCTAAGATTTTGCTTTTCTTCCTATGCCTATAACTAATAATTTAATGTTATTCTTTCCTTGCCAGCAAACTTATCCACAATGAAATATCAGAAGCACTGCAGACTTTTGAATTTTATCTAAGAATGTAAAACATCAATATCAACACAACTTCCTGTTTGATCTGAAATGAATTCACTGTTTCTGCTTAAACCGAGATAAATTGCTTGGGTCAAAGTACTTTGAGAAAAGCTAATTTGTCAATAAGAAGTACAGAAGAGGCTCTCCAATTTTGTCTTTGTTTCGACCTATATTTTTGTCTCCAAAACACTGTTTTCTTCTCCCTGCTTAATTGACTTTTGCTTTTTGTTCTGAAATGAACTTCAGCTTCTTGTCCATACTCCCTTGTTCCCTTATGCATCTTTTTTATCATCAATTTGTATTTATTCCCTGAATCTGAAACATTCTCTCAATTTTCCACTTTCCTTTCCTAGACTTTGACTTGGCAATTTGCAATTTCAACCTTTGTATCTCTGATCCACTTCTGTCTTGCCTGAAAACGAATCATATTGAATATTTAATTTTTCTTCATACTACTTTATGGGTCAAAACACCACTACAATACCTTCCATTCTAGAATTTCCTTCTACTGATTTATTCTTCCTTCTTCAGTGAAAAATGTGTCTGTAATTAAAAACAGACTGAGTTGAGTCTTGTACTTGGATATTAGACATGGACATTTATGCTGTTGGCTATTATCTGGGTTACTCAATCTCAGTATAGTAATATAATATAATATGATATTCTTTAATAAAGAAAAAACACCCATTGCACACAATAAAATCCCTGTTTGACCAAACCTGTAGCTTCATGCTGAAACAATTAATGCACTGAAACAAATTAATAGTTTGTGAAGAAGTAAGAACAAACTCTTTACCAAGAGTCATTCAAAAAAAGAAAATTTTGAGCATTACAGACTATACCAACAATTTCTGTTTGCAAAGTTAAATGCAAGTTATAATATGAGAAGAGTTAGGCTACCTGGTAGTTTGTACCAACATTGTTTTTCACCCTCAGATGTTTTAGCCCTACTGTTCTTGTAACATTCTCTAACTTGATAATAATTAAAAAACACTTGCTGAATAACTGTTCACTTAATTTACATGATAAAAATGTTATCAATGAATTGGGGGAAGCGGCTGTGGCTCAATCAGTAGGGCTACCATTTACCATATGGGAGGCCCCGGGTTCGGTTCCCGGGGCCTCCTGGTGAAGGCAAGCCCGCCCGCACGGTGTGGTTAGCTGACCCAGCGAGCACAAGCAGCAAGGGGGGGGATAAATGGATAAATAAATAAAAAATCTTAAAAAAATAAATAAATAAATAAATAAATTGGGATTGGCCTGGGAAAAAGAATTACCTTGATAGTGTACATATTAGAAAAAAATCTGGATCTAAGGGCCTAAGGAAATTTTTTGGTGCTTCTGTGAGTGACCACCAATTAGTAAGTGATAAATATAGGCTAGTAAAATTTGCTCCACAGAATTATAATTTACATTAAATGTGGATTTAGAATGGTGCTTGGTGGATAAAAAATGAAATCTAAATTTGCAAGGCAGTATCACTAAAGAAGAAAGGTCATGAACTAGTTTACATTTGTGTTTCAGGATTTTTTAAGGTTGCAAGACAACAGAACCTTAAAACATGAGCCACTACTGAATTCAAACCAATCTAGATGGTAGTAGAGAGGGAGAAGGGCTCAAAAAGTGACCCAGTAAGGTAAGGATCAACTTCCTATAAAATTTGGCATAAAAATGGCACATAGAGGCAGTGGCTTCATCTTCTAAACCAAAGATGGGATAAGTTCTTACAAGTAGAGTTTACTAATGTGTGTAATTGATTCATGAAACTTAAAATAAGCTCTTCAATTAAAACCATGTGCATGGATAAATATTAGTAATCTACACATCCATTTAGCATCACTATGATTTTCTAAGTGACGTCTCTGCTTGGACAATGCATGTCCTTTATTATGTTTGTAGCAGTCATTTTCCTTCTTTCATGATTCATTTCATTAAAATGTTAAACTAGATAGTGAAAGTACATATGTGTGGTTGTTGTAATAATGAATTCTTTTCTAGTTCCACAGCCAGCATTTAAAGAACTACCATTGCAAGAGCAAAGGCTCACAAGCATAGTCAGCAATTTCAAGGGCCCATCAATGGACCATCCTCCTTTGTCAGTCATTGCCTCTTCATTTGGGGGACAGTTACTACCACATTAGAGAACCTGACAGAGCTCTCCAGGATGGGAATTCAATATTCTCTCAGTTATTGTGTAAATCTCCACCCACTGTGACAATGCCCAGTGAACATTTGAACACATTTATATATGTTATATGAATGTCCAGGTGAACTTCCTCCATGTATTCCCCATTACTGATACCCCACACCAATGATCCTCCCCTGCCCCAGTTGTAAACCTTCTGTGATCTAAAGCTTCTTCAAAAATGAAGTCAATAAAATAGCCAAATACAATTAATAGGAAAATGAAATTATAATGGAAGGTTTAAATATAAGAAATAAAATACATAAAAATTTAAAGAAAACTAAAACTAAAATAAAATTTAAAAATTGGGATATTAAAAAATAATGAAAAATATTTTTAGAAATTGTTTTTTACATTTTGTTGTTCATCACTGTAATATCTGTTGTCCTGTAGGTACAGTGATATTTTCTTCCATTTATTCCCCATTGTCTTTCTTTCATTCTGTTTTCAAAGAAATTTTAGGTCACAGTAAAGTCACATACAGAATGCAGGGGACTCCCATATACTCAACATCCTCCCTCTTTTCCCCCTTCCCATATTAATACCTTTTTATATGTGGATGCTACATTTGTTACAACTGATATACAAATAGTGAAACTTAGCCTACTGTAGTGGTGTGCCTAAGAGCTGCTTCCTGAGAGCCTTCTAGTTGCTTAAATGTGGCCTTTCTCTAAGCCAAACTCAGCATATAAATGCATTACCTTCCAATATGGGACAAGACTCCCAGGAATGAGCCTCCCTGGCACTGTGGGATTAATACCAAGCACCAACTAGCAATGTAACTGGAAAAAGACCTCATATGAAAGGGGAAAATGGTAAAGACAAATGAGTTCATATGGCTAAAAGACTGCAACGTGAGTCAGGAGGTCATCCCAGAGATAACAGTTATATACATCTCAGCAGGATCTCATAGACTACCAAAGTGGATACTACCTCAAATAGTGGGGCTCCTGAGGGCTCTGGAGACACACAGGTCCTATGGTCAGGGAAGATAGCTCCAGAGTTCGGTGCCTGGCCAGTGGGCCCTACTTTGGAATTTGTGCCTCTGACAGTGACAGAGTTAGACTCATTTTTGGCTTCCCTACACATGGCTCATCTGTCCCTTCTATTTGAACCTATACTTGGTGCTGTAATTCATAGGTGTACATCCAAGACACTTGAATCTGTCCATGTGCCAGCTGGGCCTTGAGCCTCAGTGGAGTTATAACACCTACACTCCAGTTCATTGGACTCATTCAGGACAGCTAACAAGGAGGTGAGGATTGACAACTACCATACCAAGGAAACGAGAGCACTTACAATTGCAAGCAAGAAAGTCTTATCCATCAGCTGTATGGGATTGAAGCTCCCTCTCAATTAGAAGTGGAGTGGACATCACCATCCAAGAATCTTTGGATTAGGGAATGAACTATGGACTAGAGTGGACTTACTGGTATTCTACAATAGACTTGTTGTGATTCTAACAATGGAAGAAATTTCAGCATTGATGTGGACACAGTGGCCACTGGAGGCTCTAGGGGCAGGGGGGTGAAAGACAGGTGTACTGCAGGGGCTTTTTCGGGACTTGGGGATCATCCTGAATGGCACTGCAAGACAGATATAGGCCATTATATATCTTCCCAAAGCGTGCAGAATTGTGTGGGAGAAAATGTAAACTACAATGTAAACTATGATACATGCTCAATAGCAATACCCCAAGATGTGGTTATCAATTGCAATGAATGTGCCACACTAAAGACCAATGTTGTTTATGTGGGAGGGAGTGGGAGGTGTGGGGAGCAGGGCATAGGGGAATCCCTATATTTTTTGTGTAACATTTATGTAATCTAAGTATCTTTAAAAAAATAAATTTAAAAAATAAAAGAATAAAAAAATAAAGAACTACAATTGGCCATTGTCTCCACATCAATGGTATAATTTCTTCCATTGCCAGAATCACAATAAGTCTATAGTAGAATACAAGTAAGTCTATTCTAGTCCATATTTTATTCCCCAATCCTGAGGATTCTGGGATGGTGATGTCCACTTCACCTCTAATTGAGAGGCAGCCTCAATCTCATAAGGCTGATGGATGGGACTCTCTTGATTACTGCTGTAGACTCTCTCAGTTCCTTGGTATGGTAGTTGTCCATTCTCACCTCCTTGTAAGGTAGGTATAATATGGGGGCATTTTTTGGGGCTTGGAATCATCCTGAATGACATTGCAATGAGAGATTCAGGCCATTATATATCTTGCCATAACCTACAGAATTGAGTGGGAGAGAGTATAAACTATAATGTAAACTATAATCTTTGCTTAGTGGCAATGCTCCAAATGTGTTCATCATTTGCAATGAACATACCACACTAATGAAAGAATTTGTTGATGTGGGGAAGGATGGGAGGTGTGGGGAGTGGGGCATAAGGGAATCCCTTATATTTTGGGGGGTAACATTTTGTGTAATCTAAGTATCTTTTTTAAAAAATAAAAAATATATTTAAAAAATAAGTATTATTAATCCAGTTTTGAAGATAAGAAATGAAAGTCTGTTTGGTTTAAAAGACTTGCCCAAAGGTCACTTACCAACAGCAAAGAAGAACCTAAATCGCTGGTTTCAGAGATTGTGTGCATCAACCACCATCCTGTATTGGCCCCTTGTTTCTGTGTGTGTGTATGAGTTTGTGCACTTAAACACACAGTAATGCTAATGTTCCTTGGAACACAATGAAAAACAGAGGATTAGATAGTCTCTTGGTGATTACCTATATAAATTGTTCAACTAGAAAACATTTTCTCTAGCATGCACTAGATGCTGTGAATACAAAGATGAACACAAAGAAATACAAATAATTTATCCTGGTCTCAAGAACTGCAGAGTCTAAACATAGAGTTGAAACTTCAACAGGTAATTTCACAGAGGAAGAGCATTTGTGTCCAAGCAAATGCCCCTTGTGGACCTCTAATGCCAGGGAGCCTGATTGTTCAAAGTCCCCAGCTGCTGTGCCCTGAAAGTCATCACAGGGCAACTGAGGCCATATTCCTCACAATCTGCATCCAGTGAAGGAGTGAGTGTGTCAGAGATACTAAGTAAGGCCTTTTCTAACTTTGGCTCAAGGATCCCTTAAGGACCCTCTGAACTTTTCGAAGGCAATCTGAAATAAATGCTTTTAGCCCAACATCTTTCCCTTTTTATTTGGGTTCAGATTTTTATGGCAGCTGGACCACTCTCCCATCCCTGATCAGCTCCCTCCCTAATTTTCCACTTATGCTGTTCCCTCTAATATAATCTTTGCATGTTTAATCACATCTAAATGTCTACTTCTTGGAGGATACTGGGGAAAGGTGGGTAGAGTTGGGTTTTCTGAAGGAGGACGTGCCTATATTGATGAAATCTTGGAAGTAAACATACACTGACTAGACTCTTAAAAATAACTTTAGGTTAGGGAGATGTAATATAAATAAGCATATTATTCTTGCTTATTAATATGGCCCTTGATTCGTTTTGGTTGTCATAGTTTTTCCCCCCGGAATCACCTGTACTTACAATTCCACAAACAAAAGTTAATTCACTTGAGTTGAGATATTTTTGGTTTTCAGGAGTTGGTCATTAAAATGTAAATGTATTAATATTGTTGTGATTTTATTTTATTTTATATTGTTGTTTTGCTTTATTTTGGGGGGAGATAATGATTGTAACGTAGATTCAGGATGTGGTGGAGTGAAACACTGATGGGGAGGTCAGAGTCAGGTAGCAGGTAAAGGGTGGAGGAAATACCACCAAATCTAAAGGTTTACTCTCCAAAACATGAGTTGTCATAAAAATCCTTAGGTGTGTTATTACCTATTCATACTTAAAATATTCCAGTTAAGCACATTGTATGGTGATTGCTTCCCAGACTTAGAGTGATTAACCAAATTTTATACATACTACCTCTGTTTAGGAACTGGCGTAGAGTGAGTAACAGCTATTTGCTTTAAAATTCACTCATTCCTTCTTTCTTTCATTTATTCATCTATTCATGCTTTTAACAAATATGGGAAAAGTTGCCTGATAAAAGCCAAAGACAGTAGTAGAAGTTGAAGTTTCAGGAGTGAACAAAACAAATTCCTGATCTAATGAAGCTTACATTCCAGTGCGGGAAGACGGTTAATTAATGAATACACACACAAAAAGAAATTTTGTTAGCATTTACCAGTGGACATGGTAAAAGGTATAGCATGGTAAGGGCTAAAAATTAACTGGGAGTCTGGGGTGCTAATTAAAGGCATAGCTGAAAATATGACATTTAAGCAGAGACCTGAAGGAAGTGAAAGTAGGGAGCCACGTAGCTATTTGGGGGAAATGGGAGGAAATGGTGATCGTAAAAACACTGAGGCAGGAGCATGCTTGGAATGTTTGACTACGAGCAAAAAGATGGCTGTGGCTGGAGCAGAGTGGGAAGAGTGTGGAAGAGGCAGGAAATGAGATTGCACATATTCCACAATGTACTATCAGATGGACTTGTATGCTATGATATAGAAAATAGAGGATCTTTTTACATGCTATTTTGCAGAAATTTAAATTAATAATTAAACATTTCTATAAAATGTACCTCTTTCCCATGTAGCCATTTTAAAGGAGACTACTTTTCACTGACTGCATCCGAGATCTGTCACATTATTAAAAAGCATGATTAATCTTCACAAACTGGCGCATTCAGCTGGACTGATGTACTAACAATCTGGTAGAATTTAATCAACAGCTGTGATCTCCAATAGTTTGTCACCCCTTGAGCCAGTCCTAAATTGATTTTTATTTAGCTATGTCCAACAAATAACTTAATGTGTCTAATGAGAGCAAGTTGGCTAACAAAAAAAATTACTTCAACTTTTAGGAAAAATGTTGTTTGGTAGAAGAAAGTATTTGGTGGATAGAATTTTAACTTAGAAGGTTATTGATGACTCATCCAGTAGTTCATATAATTGCTGATATATTGATGCACATGCAAGAAAGTCTATGTAATTAATTTAAAATTTGTCTCCGAAGAGCAATTATTTAATGAATGCATATTTTTAGATAATGTTCAATAGCAGTATCAAAAATTCTTTGTAATGTTACATATTCTACATAGTGCTATGACGTAGTTCCTTTATTCTACAGTAAATCTGTAGCAGTACTTTAACAACACAAACACACACACACATATACACACATACAAACACCCCAGAGAAATGCACAGCTTAAAGTAGAATTAATCATTTGTCACAGTAGATTATATTTATCTCATTAAAGATACGTAGGCTTTTCATTTTTTCCTTCTAGAATGAGTAAATTATTTTTTAAAGTTATTTCTCTAAACAATTTTCAACATGGTTAACAAAATATATACAAAATTGTATTTTTTACTATTATAAAAGGGTCTTGATGAAAACTTAATGTTGTTTACAGTAATATTCAATTTCAGACTATTTATTAACTTACGGCACCTTGATTGGAGGTAGGGAAGTTGATAGCCAGGAAATAATTATATAAGAATACAGTTGTTTAATGTTGACTGTTTTGTAAAGCTATAGAACCTAAAGAGACCCAAAGCCCTAACCTTTAGCTTTTGGAAGTCTGGTGGCCAAACTATCCAGGACAAGATTGGAGGAAAATAACTTTCACTGACACTAATTTACATTTATCTTTTCCTTTCTTTTGAGAGCTTACAATTAAATTTACTAACATATCTTTTCTTCTTTTATGTAAATATGTGTAATGATGGTTAGTTTTGTGTGTCAACTAAGCTGGGCTATAGTACCCAGTTATTGAATCAAATACTAATCTCTGTGTTGCTGTGAAGGTATTTTGTAGATGTGGCTCACATTTACAATCAGTTGACTTGAAGTTAACTCTTTTTTTTTTTTTTTAATTATTCTAGTATTTTTAATATGATAGTACCTCACTCAGAAAGAGAAAATCAAACTTTCACGGACATATAGGCATTGCATGCAAATGGTGTTCATAATAGGGTGGGGGAAACCCATTTATGTTGGTTTTTTTAATGAAGAAATATGCAACATTCTCCATAAACAATGAAATAAACACAGAAATAATGACAACTCTGGAAAAGACAATTAGAAAAACGAAATCAAAGGAAAAATATTCTTTTTAATAACTGCAAAAATTGAGAAAAAATATATATTATAAAATAATACTTAAATACTGAAGTTAACTCTTTTTAAGTAAAGGATATGACCCTGTATAATATGGGTGGGACTCATCTAATCAGTTGAAATCCTTAAGAGCAAAAACTGAGGCTTTCTGGAGAAGAAGAAATTCTGCCTCACTGAGGCAGTCCTCAGAGGGACAATTTTAATAACTAAATGGATAAGATGATACATTTTGTGGATGCCAGTTAGCCTTTCTCCAGACATGCCTGTTATTACCTTATGGGCTCAAAAATGAGTAGCTATGGTGGTAGGGATGGAGGTTATACATGGGCTCACCAACATGTACTTCCACTCAAAAGCCTGACCTAGATACTGTGACAGTTGAAGGCCCAGTCTGCCTGCAACAGAGACCAACACTGAGGTTCTGATATGGCCCCATTCAATGCGCAATCAGCCAGCTTCCCAGCAGCAGGTTGATTACATTGGGCAGCTTCAGTCATGGAAGAGGCAGTGATTTATTCTTATTGGAATAGATACTTACTCTGAATATGACTTTGCATTCTATGCATCCAATGTTTCTGTGAAAACTAACATCTGTGGACTAACAAATAAAATAAATATGTATATACAGTCATCAGTGAAGTAAAGGTAAACTCAGAATTGTTTTTCTGAATATTTTTCGGCTCTCTGAATATAGTTCAACTTTTCCTTTCATGAACATTTAAAGCCTGCAATTTTATCATATTGTCTCATATCAAAAATGGGTTTCCATAAATATGTTAGATGTTTCTGATCTTATAAAATCTCAATTTCATTTATTTCACCTTTTTTTGACTTCTGCATTCCCTCTTACCTGCTTACAAACATCTTAGTTTTATTCTATCTTTTTCATCATTTCTTACAGGGACAGTGCCTCTTCTTATTCTTTTACCAACCTCTGCAGCCCTTTCCCTTACCCATTTGCTTCTGTGTTGTTACCATTACATCATACTTTACTTAATTTAGAAATGTCTTACTATGCCTTGAGTTTTCAATGTATCCATTTATGGGCACATTAGGTAAAATGGTCAGAGGAGCAGTATATACTCGCTACAAAGAATGAAGAAAAGCTAAGTGTACTGATACAGAAATTGCCCACAATAGACTAGGTTTATAAAACAAGAAAGCAATAAATTATGAAAAATCTGATACATGTTAAAAACTATATAGCAATATGAAGAAACATAAAGTTATATGATTTGTACTTATACAAAAATACGTGAAAGAATACTCACCAAATTATTAAAATGTCCAATGGGTCCAGGCACTAGATAGGAATGAAGGAACACTTTTTTAAATTAATAAATAACATTGAATTACATAAGTTAATCAATCAATTAAAATTTCTGATTACATATGTGTGTACATTTATAGCTTTTAAAGTAATTAACATGGATTATATTTAAAATCTTTTTTTTTTCTCTTTTAAGTCGCTGGGGCTCAGGATTGAACTGGGACGTCATATATGGGAAGCTGGCACTCAAGCACTAAGCCAAATCAGTTCCCCTGAGTTGTTGGGTTTTTTTTTCATTTGTTTGCTTGTTGTTTGTTTGTTTTGTTTTGTTTTGTCTTTAGGAGGCACCAAACGCGGAACCTTCCACATGGGAAGTATGTGCTCAACCACTTGAGACATATTTGCTACCTAAAATCTTTTTATAGAAGATTTCAAGGTTATATTCTAAAAAGCTAAGTAAAGAAGACCTTAGTGGAACCTGATCCTCCTGGTTATTATTTTAATTATAAATCACAAAAGGTAAATTCACAAAGTCTTAATGCCTTAATAATGCCTTCCAATAATCTCATTATTTTCTTACTCTGTTTATCATTGACACTAGTAATTTCACATTTACATTGCTAATAAGAATGTTTAATAAAATGTCATTTTAACTTATTTATTAATACCACATCTCCCTGCTTCTATATGTTAAAGTTTTTTTGCAAGGTATTTAACTCATTTTGTAGTTATTTAATGGCTTTATAATAAAATCTCTAAACCTCTACAGGTTAATATTTTGCTTGACATTTTTGCTGTATATAATCAGATTATGCATTCATGTATCCATTCAGGAAGTATTATTGAGTTCCTACCTGTTACTTAGAATAGTTCCAGATTTAAAAAAAACAAAAAAAAACAAAAAAAAACAGTGGCATGTCCTTGATCTTTAGTATCTTGCATTATAGTGTTAAACAAAAACAAATTGAGTGACCAGATATATGAGAAAAGTTAAAGCCAGATAATGATAATATTATGAAGCAAATAAAATAAGGAGGTTTAATAGGTAGTGAGATGGTAGAGGTTATAAAACGAGATTCTGTAGACTAGTGAGTCTGAGTACAGTAACCTACATACAGGGAGCAAGCAGGAGCTAAATCATCTACTGATCATACATGTTGATCAGGATTTTGGAATAAATGGAGCTAGAAAGTCCTTGAACTATTTTTAAAAGCGTAGTGAAGTTTTATGTCTTTTAAAACGTTCATTTGATTATTGTTTGGAGGATGGACTTTAGAGAAAAAGAATTGAAAATAAAACACAAGTAAAGAGGCAAAATTGCTACATGTCTGGTACGAAGAATGAATTAACCCTCTCTCAAATAAAAAAAGAGTGCCTGAGGATGCTTGAGACAACAAAGGTAAATTGATTTTGGAAGGGAGTCAAAACATTATGGAAGTCACTGCACAGTGTGATTTAGGCAAGTTTTTTGCAGCTTTTACCCGAGTATAACCTGAGTCAAACTGCAAACATGGAGGTGGCAACATCGCTTTTGTGGCTAAAACACCAACAGAAAGCTATAAGAATCAGGACAAAGCCCTCAGAGGCTGAGTAAAAGGAATCAGATGAGAGAGAAGGGACATCCCAAAATCTGTTTGAACTCAGTCCAAGTCCCTGGTTAATTATCAAAAAGATAATTGAAGTGACCAGTGAAGAAGAGATAGCAAGGAAGAGAAAAATATAAAAATTATGGGCAAAACTTCCCCAAATTAATACAAATTTACATATTCCAGAAAGCCAATGAATCACAAGCAGAATAAGTTTAAATATGTCCTGACTAGATACATTACAAGTAAATGTGTAAAACAAATTTAGAGAGAAAATCTTGGAAACAACTAAAGAAAAAACTATTCAAATGACTCAGCACATCTCATAAAAAATCCATGGGGGAAAAAAAAGTCAAAATTCTATATCCTCCAAAGAAAACTTTATAATAAAGATAAAATATGGATTTGTAAAACATAAAATGTTAAAGGAAATTATTTAGGCTGAAGAGAAATGATAGTAGAGGGCTATTGGATCATTGGGAATAATTGTTGATCATGGAAACAGTAAATATATGGTCATTAAAACTAGTGTTTTCTTAATTTAAAAAAGCATATGGCATTTGAATAAATAAGTATTATTGTTGTATGAGATTTATAATGTGTAGTGTAGCACATATAAAATTATAGCATAAATGGACAGTAAGTTTATAGTCCAATATAATAGCAAGGTTTCTACATTTTTATTTGAATTTCCAAAATATTATTTCTAAGTAGACCTTAAAAGAATTTAGGATACATTTTATAATTTTGATGCAAGAGTTCAAAACATAATACAAAGCAGTAAAGATAAAAACCAGCATATAAGTAAACTGCTAATAAAAGATTTAAATAGTCCAAAAGAGGCAGGAAAATGGAAGAAAAGCACAATAAAAGAGGAGTAGAGAAAAAAGAATTTAAAACAAGCACAATTATAAATCTAAATCCAACCATATCAACAGTTACATTAAATTAAACTTCAAGTAAAAGGTGGAAATAATCAGAATATATGAAGCACAGGACCAGAATTGATGCCATGTACAAGAGATATCTTTGAAATATAAGAACACAGGTAAGTTGAAAGAAAATGGGTGGGAAAATATCTAACATCCAAAGTGTAAGAAGACCAGAGTGGTTATGTTAAATGAGAAAAAATAGACATTAAGGCAAGGAATATTATCAAAGATAAAGAAGGATATTTCATATTGTTAAGCAGGTCAATTTATCAATAATATATAACAACAAAATGCATATATGCCTAATAACAGAGCCTTAAATATATGATGTAAAAATTAAGAGAATTAAATTAAGATAAGGACAATTCAATAATCAGAGTTTAGATTATGGGATTTTAGCATTCTTCTCAGTAGTACTTCATGGAACAATTAGATAAAAAAATCAGTAAAGACATAGGAAATCTGAATACCACTATCAACCAGCTTAACAAATTGATCCTTGTAGCACAGGATACCCAACAATTGTAGGATACACATTATTTTCAAGTGTACAAGACTCATTCAACATGAGGGAGCATATATAGGATGTAAAATTAGTCTAAATACAATTAAAATGATTGAAATAATGTGGAATATAAAGTGTGTCCTCTGGTAATAATGGAATTAAGTGGAAATTAAGGTCAATAAGATAATTTTTAAAAAGTAAATAATTGAAAATTGCTCAACATAATGCTGTATTCACTTAAAGAATACAGCATGAAGGAAATTAAAAAATATTTTGATTCAATGGGTGAATATTTTAGTTGCTTTGGCTGCTCAAGCAAATACCATGTAGTGGGTTGGTTGGTATAAGCAACAGGAATGTATTAACTCACACTTTTGAGACTAAGAGAAAGTCCAAATCAAGCCATTATCAAGGCAATGCTTTCTTCTCAAAGACAGGCTGACTGCCAGTGATCTTTGGCCCTGGGCTGTTCTTCTGTCACATGGTATATTAGTCAGCCAAAGGGGTGCTGGTGCAAAATACCAGAAATCTGTTGGCTTTTCTAAAGGATATTTATTTGGGGTAGAAGCTTACAGTCACAAGGCCTTTAAAAGTAAATTACTTCCCTTTCCAAAGGCTGTTGTCACGTGTTGGAGCAAGATGGCTTCTGGTCTCTGCGAGAGTTCAGCCTTTCTCTTCAGGCTCCGTAGTCCCAGGTTCTTCGAATATCAGCTGTAGGCTGGGATAAGTCTTGTCTCTCTCCAAGGGCTCGTTCCTCTCTGGGTTCAGCTGATCTGTTCTCTCCACAAGGTCAGCTGTAGATTTTTCAGGCCCTCTCTCTTCCCAGGGCCTCTGCCATGTCTACAGAGCCATCTCTATTCCTCTGTGTTCTTCTCCTACATGTTTACTTCCCAGGGCTCCAGCTCAAAATCTCCAACTCCCTGCTCTGTAGTGTCATTTTTCCTGTGAGGTGGTGGGCAGGGACTCAAGGTCCTACTGACATAGCCCAATCAAAGCCCTAATCATAATTTAATCAAGTAAAAGTGAAACCTCTGAATTTAAAACAATCTAATTCACCCAGCAGAATAGACTAGTTTACAAACATAATCCAATATCTATTTTTGGAATTCATAAATAATACCAAACTTCTACACATTGCAATATATATGCAACCCCTCCTGGCCTCGGCCTTCTCTTCCCAGGTTCCATTGACCTTCAGCTTCCTGTGGCTTTCTTTCTCTCTCTGAGTTTCATTTTGATTATAAAAGACTCCAGTAATGGGATTAAGACACATCCTCCGCCACATCTTAACTGAAGCCTACAGTGGGTTCACACCCCCAGGAAGGGGCTAAGTTTAAGAACATGTTTTTCTGGGGAACATACAGCTTCAAAACACCACAGTGAATAAAATTAAATATATCAAAATGTATGGGAAGCAGTTAAAATGTGAAATATTGGAAAATAAGTAAAGTATAAACTCAATTTTCTAAGATTCCACCTTAAGAATATAGAAAAGCATGGGTACAATAATCCCAAAGGAAGAAGGATTTTAAAACACCACAAATCAAAATAATGGAAAGCAAAGAACATTGACAAAGGCAAAAGCTGGTTTCAAAATCAAGAAAATTGATACGTTTCTAGATGGCTTGATCAAGAAAAAATAACAATCCCAAATATAAGGAAAGAAAGGTGTGTTATCACTGAATATCTTACAAATATTAAAAGCAAAAATAATAATGTTAGAATGGCTAAAATTAGTTTCTTTTCTTTTTCTTTTTTTTTTTTTTGAGATACTGAACCAGGAATAGAACCCAGGACCTCGCTTGTGGGAACCAGGCGCTCAACTGCTTGAGCCACATTCACTTCCCATAAAATTAGTTTTAAACGGCAATACTAAGTGTCTGCAAGAATGTGGAACAATTGGAATTCTCATATATTTTTGGTAAGGATTTAAAACATGTACAGCTGCTTTGGAATACTGTTTCTTTATAAAGTTTAACATGCACCTACCATATGACTCAACCATTCTACCCCTAGATTTTGTCAAGAACAACAAAAATATGTGTCTACATAAAGATTTGTAGGTAAAATTGACAGCATCTTTTTTCAAAATAGCCCAAAACTCATAAAAACATAAATTTTTTTCCAAAGATGAACAAATAAACATATTTTGACATATCTACAAAATATATCACTGTTCAATGAGATAAAGCAATAAACTACTGATGCCTGCAATGATATGGATGAATTACAAAATCATTATGTTGAGTGAAAGAAGCCAGATATAAAAGAATATATGGTGTAGAATACTATTTATATTAAATATAAACTAATCTACAATGACAAACAGCAAGCACTGATTACCTGGGACTGGGGTAGATAGATAATCTACAAAATGGCTCAAGGAATCTATAGGATTTATGGAAATATACTGTATCTTAACTGTGGTAGAGGTTTCATGGATGAACACAACTGTCAAAACTGTCAAAACTCATTAAATGGATTCAGTTTATTGTCTTTAAATGATTTTTCAATAAAGTTGATAATACAAAAGCCAATGCAATTATATAGTTAAGGCCCAATGATGACTTGACAAAAGAGAATTGCTGATGATAGAGAAATGTGGGAAGATAAATGATACAATTTCAAGGTACAGCTCATATGACTTGTGTGGCAGTTTGGCATTTTTTTATGAATTCCCAAAAGCGATACAGATTATACTTATAAACCCGTCTGTTCCTTTGGGTATGATACCCTTTGATTGATTTAAATTCAAAGGTTTTAAGTTTGCTTAATTAAATCAGTTCAGGGCCTTTGATTCAACCACATCAGTAGGGCATAACTTAAGGTTGAGTTCCCACCCCCTTGGGCTATATAAACGGACAGTCGTTCAAGAAGACACACAGGAGAAGAAGAAGAGAGAGAACTTTGTCAGATTTGATCATAGAGCACTGGGAGAGACATGAGCCATTCGCCTGATAGTTAACAGTTGACCTTGTGAAGAGACCAGAGAAGCTGATGAGCCCTGAGAGATGAGCCCTATGCCAGCCTTCAGCTGAGATCAAAAGAAGGTGGGCCCACAGAGACTTAAGAGAAAGAAGGAAGGAGAGACCAGGAGAAATCGCCCGCCATCTTGCTTCAACAAGTGGCAATAGAATTTGATGAGGAAGTAACCTGGAGTTGGGCTCTTGAGGGTCTTCTAACAGTAAGCTTCTACCCCAAATAAATATACTTTATAAAAGCCAACAGATTTCTGGGACTTTGCATCAGAACCCCTTTGGCTGACTAATACAACTTGCTAAATCATGATTTTGTTTCATTATTTATTATTCCTTTCATCAATATGTAGGTTTAAAGAGGAGTGGTATAGATCTCAACCTTTACTAATTTCTTTAAAGGTCTGTTATTTTAACTTATTTATGCATTGATTCATTCATTTTTTTTCAATAAGTATATATTTAGTGTTTACCATGTTTCAGGTATTATAATATATGCTGAGGCTATAAAGGTAATGAAAATATTGCTGTGCTCCTTACTTCCATGTAGTGTGCATTCTACTGGGGGTAGAGAAATGTTAAAATTCACTAAAATGGATATAAATTTCAGCTGTGGTAAAAACGTAAAAGGCATTGTTGGAGCATACAACATAGGTATTTGCCCTGGTCTATTCCATTATGGAAGGCAGTTCTGAGGAAGAGATGCTTGAAATGAGAGCCCAAGATTCATTAAGTAAAATTAATTGTAACATTAAGTAAGTAGAAAGAAAATAACATTCCAGGAAGCAATTGCTCCATGATTAAGGACTTTTTGATAGGAGCATGAATGGAGACTAGGAGGGACTTAAAGTCAGGGCTGGAGGGTAGGAAGAGTATGGGAAGAGTGTGGAATGGTATGCAGCTGACAGGCAGAGAAGACACCATGCAAAGCCTTACAATTCAGTCCTTATCCCATTAGTAATAAGAAGCCATTAATGTGTGTCATTGTGGGAAAGTGGGATATATCACAATTTTATAATGATATTCACAAGGAATAGGGAGGCACTGAATGACTGTGGATAGATCAGATAAGAAATATCTTTACTATCGCCCCATGCCTTGTTTATCATCCTAACCTCATCGCCTACCTCTTCCTACTTAGTGAGAGTTAGCCTGATAGTTTTTTCTTCAAATATGCCAAGGATATTCTTATATCAAGTCCTTTCTACTTGCTCTCCTCTCTGCCCAGATTTTTTTTTTTAAGATACTGGGGTGGCATTGAACCTGGGACCCTGTATGTGAGAAGCCGACACTCAACCACTGAGCCACATTGGTTTCCCTCTGCCCAGATTTGTATTTCTATAGTCTCTTCTATGGCTCTGAGTTAAAAAAAAAAAATTGAGTCAAACAGTTTGAAAACCAGTGATTGAGAAATTGTGCTATGAAGAGGGCAATAGCTAGAGGAAAATTATGGATTGAGATCATTTATTGTTATTGTGTTTTGCTTTGCTTTTGTTTTTAATAGAAACAACTAGAGCATATGCCCATGTCTATGGTTATTTTTAATTGCCATATAAAAATATATTTTTATATATTTTTAAATATATTTTTAAATATATTTAACATACATTCTTTACCACCCTTTAATCTTCTGATTAGTAGCCTTTGTGATAGATAACATTTTCCTGTAATGAACGCTTTGTCTTCATGTTGTTTACAGCCTTTGATTAGCATGTAGCTTTATAATTAGAAAGGTCTTTACTTTGTCCTATTTTCCATGCAGGATTTTTATAACTCTGACTTTCATCTTATTTTGATCTATTAAACAATCTTTTTGGAGAGGATATACATGGATGAACTTTATAAGTTTAATGACACTGAACAAGTCTCAATTTTCTTGTTTGCAATATGTGACTAATAGTTCTTACCTCACTGGAGTATTGGAAAGAATTAAAGTTATACTATATGCACAAAGTTTAACATGGAGCTAGTCTGTACTAAGACCCCAATACATGTTGAATATCGATTCCCATGAGAAGACTTTTTCTTTTCTTTCATAAAATAAAAATCCATCTATTTGTTGCACTAATAATTGCTGAAGATATTAACTTAGAGAATACTATGTGAACAGAAATGGGAACCATGACTTAGCTAAGCTTTTTGTATGTTTCTTTATGAGGTAAAACTTGGTGTTTACATATAAAGAACCTCCTCATTTTATTTGTGATGTGGACTGAAATGTGTATCCCAGATTGGACATATTCTTGGCCCTGATCTTAGATATGTTCAGGTGGGGGTGCACCCATTGTAAATAAGGTCTCTTCAAGATGTTACTTCAGTTAAGGGGTGGTCCAGCTGAATCAGGTTGGGTTTTAATCTGGATTACTGGAGTCTCTTATAAGCAGAAAGAAAATCAGACAGAAGGAAAACTATAATGAAAACCATTGGTAGCAGCCTGAAGGTGGAAGTTAAAGGAACTGGTAAGAGAAAGAAAGAACCACTGCCATGTGCATTGCCATGTGACAGACAAGCCAGGACCAGGCAGGGATGGCCTGCAGCCAGCCCTCAGTTTTGGACTTCTCCTAGCCCCCAAACTGTGACCCAATACATTCCCACTGTTTAAGTCAATCCACTGTATGGCATTTATTTTAGCATCTACAATATTAAAGCATTTTGATAACTTAGTGGATCGTAGTATGCAAAATTTTAAGCTAACATAAAAATTTGCTTAATGTACTTGAACAAAAAAAAGAGCAAGAAAGAGTATATATATTTATAAACATGTGTATATATATTTATATACATATAGTCTTGAAATTCTCTGCTGGTATCATATGAATCACCTTCAGGTTATTATTATTCCATTTATGACCACTTTCTACAACAAATGTGTAATTTTTTTATATTCCTTATGTTCTTTGCAGGTACTGTATACAACTTATAGTCAGGAGTAATGAGGATAGGACTTATTACAGTAATAGAAAAGTTTTTTTAAAATGTACACTAATATCTTGGATAAAGAGAGACTAGTGGGGCATTATTTGAATCAAATAATAATAATTTCTAGAGTGAAATGGTCATTTTATGACTATATCATTTTTTTTTAAGTTTTTGTTTTTCATAATTATATTATCTAGAAATATTGTTTTATTAGTTTCTCAATTAATAAACTGTGTGTAATGTCATTTCAGTATAGTGGGTAGAGATATGTTAGTAATCTTTTCTGTCCAATTTTATTACTGCACTTACCTTGGCATAGGGAGAAAATATAGTAGAATGTACATTTGCCATTAACTTCCATAATCTTTAAGAATTGTCTCAAGAGATGACTATTAATGGATAGTATTATTTTATTCCTAGAGATATTTAAGCATGAAAATTAAGTGGTAAAGTGAGAATAAGAATAGATGATAATATATGACTGTATTTTATAAACAATTAAAACTATCCAAATAAAATTATTATTATTAGGAGAATCAGATCATAAAAGAATAAATGTAAGATCTACACATTTTCCATTTCAAAAATCTATAAAACGGCACTGTTGTGTATTCATTCCATGAAATCTTTTCAAACTTGTATCAGCAACAAATCTCACCAAACTATGTTCTATGTCAATTGAGTTGTATTTTCCATAATCTTTCAGGAGTGGAGAAATGACTCACCTCTAAGAGTGAAAAAAGTTAATTCTGGCTATTTACAGATTTTTTAAATTATTTCAGCTATACTACTGTAAGAGTTCTGTAAGAAATAATCAGCTAGATAGTTTTTGGTTCTTAAGTAAATTACAAGTATATTAAAATGTTGTGTTCTGACTGATATATATATATTTATTATATATTTATGATATATATATAAGTCAGAACACAGCATTTTATATATATATATATATATCACTGATGGAGAATATCTATGTACATATATGTTTGAATGTCTGGAAAAGGCAATATCTTACAAAAGTGCTCATCAAACTGGGGCTTGTAATTATGTAATAAAAGTAAAGTGCCAAGCAAAATTAATTTTCCTAATCATTAACAAGTAAAATACTGCTTTGTTTTTCATGACATCATCTTAACTTAGTGAGGCACTTAATTCAATTCCATGTAAGGTTCTTTCATTGTGTCCTCATAGTCCTCTTCCTCGTGAAGACGTTGACCTGATCCTTTGTATGGTCATTAATATTGCTCTTGCAGGGAGGAGACAGTATTCTCTTTTCATCTTTTCGCCATATTTACTCATCATACTGAGCCCTGAAGAGGTTGACTATATTATGACATCCATTAGTTTTCCAACACTAACGTTCTTTCCTTCACCTTTTCTTCCTCACTAGAGAAATTAGGGCAGGTTGATCTCAGGGATAGATTGGTGTTAACCTAAAGGAAATCTAAATATTGAGAAGAAAATTTATAATTTACACAAGCTTAATAAGTCAAATATTTATTGCCTCCAAATAGCAATACATATTTACTCATGCAGACAAGATGTATTATATTTATATCTATTTTCTTAGATATTTGTGTGGCCAAACACAATATGAGATGATGAATGGAAAACTTGCTGCACTGGAGCCTGATGATATTATTTTAGAGTTTCTTCATTAGTGATTTTTTAAAAAAATCCATGTTATATGATATTGGATTCTCAAAACTCAGAACAATGGATTTCTTTGTTTTCACAACTTATTTGCAAGCTTGCAGTCCTACTTCCCTTTCACAGGCCCTAGAAATATTTCAGATAATATCCAAGACCATGCTTTTACTTCTATTTAATGGTTCTGCAATATCTGCTATTTCTGGCATGTGGTGATTTTCAAGAATACCCTCTAGTGATTCACTCACCCTACCCATATATATATGAGAATATATGAGAATACCCATATATATATTTCTCTATGATTACAATGCACTTGATTGGTCAGTTACATTTTTTACTCATAATTATTAGATCACAATGGAAAAATCTGACTGTCTCAAACTGGAACTCTGTAGATTATTTACACTTTATTTTCACTTCTTTCTATAGGAACTAAAAAAGCAGTAAAAGTAAAAAAGTCTATGGTATCCACATTTAGAAAATTTGTGCAATGAAAATCTGTTTTTTTTCCAGTTAGATATTAGACACAAATAAAGACAAAGCCAACATACATGATGTGACCCTCAACCAAATTGCTACATGACCTAAATAAAGACATTCAT
Organism: Tolypeutes matacus; assembly: GCA_026826555.1. NCBI lineage: Eukaryota > Metazoa > Chordata > Mammalia > Cingulata > Chlamyphoridae > Tolypeutes > Tolypeutes matacus. The sequence continues at coordinate 5,067,309 of JAKSZT010054457.1, forward strand.
GTATAAATTGGTGGCTGGTTATAGCCTAGTTTACACACAAACAGGCAAATATGCTCTGGGCAGGATAAAGGCCTGGACGGTCCTCAAATCTAGATTACTAGAGATAAAGAGAGAGATAGAAAAAGTGGGGTAAAGAGACAGAGGCAAAGAGAGTCACAGAAAGAGGTGGACAGAATTTTATAGGACAAATCTCCAATACAGAATAAATATGGTGAGGGAAATTTTACTACAGAAGATGCAGACACATCCATTTTGGAGAATTGAAAAGAATTCAGAAGAGCATTAGGACTATCTGGGCTCACTAGTGAGGAATTTTGGAAACCAGCGAACTTCAATTTGGGACAACAGAAAACTTCCTAATAAGCAGCTGTTCTCCCGATGTTCTTCTATGTCAACATTATACACTGTGAGGTCCACAGACCATTGATTGTTTGCAAACTGGCTCTAATCCACAAAGAAATAGAACAGAATAAGCATTTAAATAAAACAAGTCTGAAAGCTATAGCCCATGGATGGCTACTTGTGAACTTCATAAATAAAATTACATATCCATCTATTTACATCTGTAAATAAAATTACCTATCTTTTTATTTACATATTGCCCATGTCTACTTTTGAGCCACAGCAACAAAGTTGGTCATCGTGACAGAAATAATATGGCCTAGCAAGCCTAAAATATTTGCTAGCTTCCCCTTTACAGAAAAGCTTCCCAATCCCCACCTGTCACCACTGTTTAGAAATGTTTATAGCAATTTGATATGGCTATGGTATCCAAGCATGTGGTTATTTTTCTAGTAATTTATTTTTATTGTATTTTACTATTTTTTGGTCTACAATGGATTGGCAGAGGGAAAAAAAATTGTTTTGACTACAGATAGTTAAGAAGTGAGGTTTTGCATCAGAAATATTTCACTACAAGGCCAGTCTCTTCATAAAAGTCACATTATATTGAGCCCACTATGCTGATGTTATTTGCCTGGCATTAAATCAGATTCAAGGGATGAGTTAAGATTGCCCTCTAGCTTGATTTGTATTTTTGTGATGCTTCTTTTGTCAAAATAATGTGTTATCATTTGCTGTTATGGAAACAGATATTTTTTCACATAAAATTAATACTGTCATACAATGGATTTTCCAGGTTACATATTATAATAGAGAAAGATTCTAGATCTTAAAGGGTGTCATTACAATACAAATTTCACAGAAGATACCTATAAATTATGTTGTCTGTGAAATAAAAATTTCCAAAACTTAAGGGGATGAGCATCAATCAAATGGAAATTCTTCACTTAACCTAATGAGAATTTAGTGTACTTTTTGCTTATAATTAACATTTTGTTTTGTTTATCTCCAAAACCGCTTATTTGTAAAAATAAAATCTGGGTTCATTTTTAGCAAAAATTTCCTTGTTTCCTCTAACTTTAGAGTTATATGTAGCAGTAGAAAGAATTTGCAAAACAGCATAAAATATTCTGCTATGTTACTTGATCATTGTAATAACAGAGAAAATAGTTTAAAATTGTGTTAACATGTGATAAAATTGCATTTGCCTAGAACTACACATACACACAAATAAGTCTATGTAAAATGTGAAATCTGAAAAAGCTCTGTGGATTTTACCAATGTCGATTTCCTGATTTTGATAGAGTATTATATAATTATACAAGATGTTGGGTGAAGTATACACAAATCCTTCCTGTACATATCTTTCCAAATTCCTGTGAATTTATAATTCTTTCAAAATAAAAATTGAATAAAGCATTAAGCTTATCAGACTAAACTGTTTGTTCTAATAAGGGTTAGTTAGGAGTAGCTTATGCTATTACCCGAGAAATTATTTAAATATACTATGAAATACAAAACTAGTAAATGGTTTAGATTTACTTAGGAATTTAGTTATCTCAGTAATCTGTCATTAAAGTTATTCTTGGTGAGTTAACAATAGTTTAAGGCTGACCAGGGGCCAGACTATAGCACCTGATTTGTGAAGTGCACCAGGCATATAATCAGTGTGACAGTTTGAACTTTGTGAATTCCGGGGGAAAAAAATCATGCTCTTAAACTAATCTATTTCTGTGGGTGTGGGGCCCTTTGATCGCATTAAATTCCATTAAGAGGTCTTTGATTAGATTACTTGATAAGATCCCTTTAGGTCTTTTGATTAGACTATATGAGTAAGCAATGAGCCAGCTTGGATCTCTGCCCTCTTACTCAGTCTGATATAAAAAGAGACAGAGAGATACAGACACACAGAGAAAGAAAGCTGCCATATTTCACCATGCTATGTGAGAGAGGACTAAAGGATTACTAGCAGCCAAAGCTTAAGCATGAAGTCCCCAAGAGGCTGGACCCATGGAGCATCTCAAGGCTGAAAAGATAGCTCTATGCCTAAGCACTCACAGCTGAACTTGGGAAGAAAACAGAACAGCTGAGACTGAGAGAAAAGACCCAAAAAGAGACAAGCCCTATGCCTGGTTGCCCACTGGTGAGCTCCAGGAGACAAGAGATTCTGGAGGGGAAGGCAGGGACCTCAACTGCCATCTTTGCCACATGGCAGGACACCAGAATCACTAGCAACTAAGTTTGGTGAAAAAGAATCTCTGGTGGTACTTTGATTTGGACATCCCATGGCCTCAGAATTGTAATATTTTACCCTAAATTTCTGGTACTTTGCATCAGTGACCATATGGAAAACTAAGACAGACAGTCTTAGAGTAGATGGCATTGGTTTAGGTGGGCACTCACCATCTCTCTAAGAGAGGACAGCTGATTGGGGACAGATTTCTGCCTGAGCGGTCTGGTCTGGGAGCCCACAGAGTGAGAACCTTAAGGACATCTGTCTGGAGGGAGCTGGACAGCAAGGTGGATTGCTCAAGATAAAATCATGAGTTTTTCCCCAGCCGGCTAAGTCCCACCCTCAGGGCAAAAAAATGATATGACACCCGACTTCTGCTGGCAATCCGGTGAGAAGAGCATTCTCCGTGAGTGAGAGGGGTTTCCTTTCTGTGGGTTTGACTGTCTGGACCCCTTGCAGGTTTGGGGAGAAAACCAGCTGGCTTGAAGCAGCACCAGGCTGAGGGAAGAGGTGAATCTGCTGAGGAAGTCTGATTTATCTAGCTGCCTGGAGATATACCCCGACTCCCAGCAATCCAGTGCTTTCTGTGGGTTTGGCTATTTGGATGCCCTTGCAGGATTGGGGAGCAAAGCAGCAGGCTTGAAGCAGCACCAGGCTGAAGGGACGGTGAATCTGCTAAGGAAGCCTGATTTACTTAACCACCCTGTGATACGAGGCTTGGCTAGGGAGGGGCAGTCAGCCAATTTTATCATTCTGTCCTGATAAGTATCAGAGTCTCAGGTCCCCTGGGGAAGCCAGGCAGTGGGAAGTGTTTGATAAGTTTCCACGAGCCTATTTAGGGTGCCCTAGGCAGAGGGGTTGGTCTAGAAGAGGCTTTCGTTTGGGTCCCTTTTTTCTTCAAAAAAAAAAAAAGGGTTACTTAAAAAAAAAATTAACTTAGTTTAATCACTAAAATCTGCCTCAAAACCTGCAGATAGAAGCCTGCAGGGCAATTGATTGATGAACACAAGCAGGCTGAGAGGCACCACAAGGGACCAAAAAAGAATGCGGTTCTTCCTTAGCTTTGACTGCTTGCTAGTGTGTTTGTTTGGTTTTTCTTTGTTTGTTTGTTTCTTGCTTTTCTTTCCTTTTTCCTCTCCCCACCCTTTTTTTAATTAGGTGTTGCTAGCTTGTTTCTTCTTTGCTGTGCTTCTCCTTCCTTGAATTCCCATTCTTTGTATATATTGATTTGTCTACCAATGCTATCTCTTTTCCTTCCTTCATCTTTCTACCTTCTGATTTCTGTTGAGATTCTTACATTCCACCTTTTTTCATTAGTCCTCAACTTCATGGGTGTCAATTTCTACCTTGTCTATTCTGTTTTCTTTTTTTTTTATTATTATTATTGTTAATTTTTCCTTTCAGCCATCTCTTTACTCTTTCTCTCCTCATCATTCTGGCCTTTTAAATCATATTATATATTTTCTTCTATTTGGTTTCCCATTCCATCATAGGTATTCCACTTTTGTTTTTCGTATTACTTTACACTGCCTACATGAGTTAAATATTCATTTTACTAAGTCTTATAAGGCCCCTCTTCAAACATTTATCAATGTTACTATTATCCTTTTTCCTTTCTAATATCTTTTGATTCCTTGGGCCTTAATCTTTTTCCTTCAAGGGAACATAGAAAAAAGCAAGGAAATAGAATAAGAAGAATAAGTGTCAAAGAGAAAACTTATCACAAACACATAACCACAAGCTAAATAAAACTCTAGAGTGGAGAGAAATCTAATCAACTGAATAAACCCATCAAGATAAAATGATGACCAAAGGGCAAAAGAAAATTACAAACCATATTGAGAAACAGGAAGACATGGACCAGTTCAAAGAAAAAAGTGAAAACTAGGAAGAGATGCAGAACATTGAACAACTAATCAAAGCTGTCCAAATAAATATCATGGACCAACTTAATGAAGTGAAGGAAGAGATTAAGGATTTTAAGACACTGGGAGAACATTCTGAAGAAATTGTAAACATACATAAAAAGGTAATGGATATGGCACAATCCAAGAAATTAAAAAGATGCTGGAATCACATAACAGCAGATTTGAACAGGCAGAAGAAAGAATTAGTGATGTGGAGGACAGTACATTGAAATCAAACAGATAGTAGAAAAGATAGATAAAAAGATAGAAAAAAATCCAGCAGGGATTCAGGGATTTAACCACCAACACAAAACATCCAGCCTCAAATTCTCTATCCAGCAAAAGTGGCATTCGAAAAAGACGGAGAGTTCAAAATATTCACAGATGAACAGAAATTAAGAGAGTATGCCAATAAGAAAACTGCACTTCAAGAAATACTAAATGAAGTTCTGGAGGTTGAAAGGAAAAAACAGGACAGAGAGTTGGAGGATAGTGTAAAAACACCTAAAAAGACAAAAAGAGAAATAAAAACAACATATGGCATACATAAACCCAAAAGAAAATATGGCTGATAAAAGAAACTCTTTGAAAATAATAACACTGAATGTTAACAGACTAAACTCATCAGTCAAAAGACACAGACTGGCAGAATGGATGAGGAAATATGGTCCATCTATATGCTGTCTACAAGAAACCCATCTTAGATCCAGGGATGCAAGGAGACTGAAAGTGAATAGCTGGAAAATAATTATACAAGCAAACAATAACCAAAAAAGAGCAGGAATAGTTATCCTATTATTGGACAAAATAGACTTTAAATGCAAAACTATTGTAAGAGACAAAGATGGACACTATATATTAGTAACAGGCATAATCTTTCAAGAAGAGAGAACAATCATGAACATACATGCATCTAATCATGGTGCCTCAAAATACATGAGGTAAACACTGGAAAAACTAAGTGGAGAAATAAATGCCTCACAATTATAGTGGGGGACTTTAATGCACCACTATCATCATTATACAGAACATCTAGACAGAATCAAAAAAGAAACAAAGACTCTGAATAATACATTAGAGGACCTGGACAAAATAGACATATACAGAATGCTCCACCCAAATACAGCAGGATATACATTCTTCTCAAGTGCACATGGATCATACTTCAAGATAAACTGCATGCTAGTGACAGAACAACTTTCAATGAATTCAGAAAGATTGAGATTATACAAAGTAATTTCTCTGAATTAATGGAATGAAATTGGAAATCAGTAAGAGCCAGAGAAACAGATTAGGCACAAAGATATGGAAGTTAAACAACACACTCTTGGACAAAGAGTGGGTCAGGAGGAAATCTCAAAAAAATCAGTAAGTACCTTGAAATGAATGAAAAGGACAACACAATATAGCAAAACCTACAGGATGCAGCCAAAGCGGAACTGAGAGGGAAGTTCATAGCCATAAATGCATATATTTAAAAAGAAGAAAGAGCTAAAATTGAAGACCTAACTGCACACCTGGAGGAATTGGAAAAACAACAACAACTATCCTCAAAAGAAGTAGAAAGAAGGAAATAACAAACAGTCTACATTGATGAAAGAAGAAATTGAGGAACTCAACAGCCCAATTACTAGTAAAGAGATAGACTCAGTCATCAAACACCTCCCAACTAAGAAGAGCCCAGGACCAGACACCTTCACAGCTGAAATCTACCAAACATTCCAGAAAGAGCTAACACCAATCCTGCTTAAGCTCTTCCAAAAAATAGAAGTAGAAGGAACATTGCCTAACTCATTCTATGATGCCAACATTACCCTAATACCAAAGCCAAACAAAAATACCACAAGAAAGGAAAATTACAGACCAATTTCTCTAATGAATCTCAATACTAAAGTCCTCAACAAAATACTTGCTAATTGCATTCAACAACGTATCAAAAGAATTATACACCATGACCAAATGGGTTTCATCCCTGGTATGCAAGGTTGATTCAACATAAGAAAATCAATAAATGTAATACACCACATAAACAGATTGAAAGAAAAAACCACATGATCATCTCTATAGATGCAGAAAAAGCTTTAGACAAAATACACTACCCTTTTCTAATAAAAACACTGCAAATGATAGGAATAGTAGGAAACTTTCTGAACATGATAAAGGGTGTATATGAAAAACCCAAAGCTAACATCATCTTCACTGTTGAAGTCTTAAAATTCTTCCCTCTGAGATTGGGAACAAGACAAGGATGCCCACTATATCCACTCCTATTTGACATTGTCTTAGAAATACTTGCTCAAGCACTGAGGCAAGAAAAATATATAAAAGCATCCAAATTGGAAAAGAAGAAGTAAAAATTTCATTATTTTGCATACGACATGATCCTATATGTAGAAAGCCCTGAGAAATCTACAACAAAGCTTCTAGAACTTATAAAGGAGTTCAGTAATGTCACAGGCTATAAGATCAATGCTCAAAAATCAGTAGCATTTCTGTACACCAATAACGAGCAATCTGAGGAGGAAATCAAGAAAAAAATACCATTTACAATAGTAACTAAAAGAAATCAGATACCTAGGAATAAATTTAACTAAAGATGTAAAAGACTTATATACAGAAAACTACACAAAACTCTTAAAGGAAATCAAAGATGACTTAAATAAATGGAAGAATATTCCCTGTTCATGGATAGGAAGACTAAACATCACCAAGATGTCTATCCTACCCAAACTAATCTACAGATTTAGTGGAATCCCAATTAAAATGAACACATCATTTTTGAAGGAATTGGAAAAACTAACTACAAAATTTATTTGGAATGGTAAGAGGCCCTGAATCACCAATGACATAATGAAAAAGAAAAATGAAGTTGGAGGTATAACACTACCTGACTTTAAAACATACTACAAAGCTACAGTGGTCAAAACTGCATGGTATTGGCACAAGGAAAGACACACTGACCAATGGAACCGAATTGAGAGTTCTGATATAAATCCTTGCATATACAGTCATCTGATATTTGACAAGGCTACCAAGCCCACTCAGTTGGGAGAGAATGGCCTCTTCAACAAGTGGTGTTTGGAGAATTGGATATCCATATCCAAAAGAATGAGAGAGGAACACCATCTCACACTTTATTCAAAAATCAACTCAAGATGGATCAAAAATCTAAATATAAGAGCCAAGACCATAAAGACCTTGGAAGATAATGTAGGGAAGCCACTACAAGACCTTGCAATTGGAAATGGTTTCATGGACTTCACACCCAAAGCACAAGCAGCAAAAGGAAAAATAGATAAATGGGATCTTCTCAAAATTAAAAACTTTTGCACCTCAAAGGATGTTATCAAGAAAATAAAAAGGCAGCCTACCCAATGGGAGAAAATATTTGGCAACCATATATCTGATAGAAACCTAATACCTTGCATATATAAAGAAATCCTATACCTTGAAACTAAAAGGACAAACAACCCATTTAAAAAATGGGCAAGTGACCTGAAAAGACACTTCTCCAAGGAAGAAATACAAATGGCTAAAAAGCACATGAAAAAATGCTCAACATCACTAGCTATTACAGAAATGCAAATCAAAACTACAATGAGATACCATTTTACACCCATTAGAATGATGGCTATTAAAAAAACAGCAGAGCATAAGTGTTGGAGAGGATGTGGAGGAATGGGAACCCTCATCCACTGCTGGTGGGATTGTGGAATGGTCCAGCCACTGTGGAGGACAGTATGGCGGTTCCTCAAAAAAACTAACTTAGATCTTTCGTATGATCCAGTGATTCCATTACTGGTATATACCCAGAAGAATTGCAAGCAAAGACACAAAGAGATATATGAACACCAATGTTTATAGTGGCATTGTTCACTATTGCCAAAAGTTGGAATCAACCCCAGTGCCCATCAACAGATGAATGGATAAACAAAATGTGGTACATACATACAATGGAATATTATTCAGCTGTTAGATGGAGTAAAGTGCTAACTCACGGAATAACATGGATGAATCTTGAAGACCTATGTTGAGTGAAGCAAGCCAGGCATTGAAGGATGAGCAGTACATGAACTCACTGATATAAATTAAGGAAATTGAGCAGTCTCTGAGAACCACTGTCTGAAAGACAGGTTTACAACAAAGAGAAGAGAAAGTTGTGAGCCATCATACGGTCATAATCTATTGTATAGTGATAGAGTGTAGTTGCATATTGAAGGGATAGAACAGGTGGGTAGTGATATTATTGCATTTGGTGGTGCAGGGTTGACAGGTGGGTAGATTGGAAAGGGTGAGTTAGAATATCCAGGATACTGGGAGGAGAGATGGGAGAGGGACCAGGTGACCACTTGGGATTTATAGGGAATGAGGTAAAAGGTGCAGAGGTGGGAATGCCTATATGGCAATATAACAAGAAAGTGTCACTGGTTTAGGTTGTTGGTTGGGGGGAAATTTGGGACAAGGGGCATCTTTAGCAGGTTTCTAGGGAGTGTATGAGTGTTCATCCTGTCATAATGTGTTGTATCAGTGGGTGAAGACCCACACAATGAGCAGGAAGGTGATATATTTCCATTTTGGGACGACTGATTTGTACAGAAACAGACAGGTGAGTGTCTCTTATGAGCAAGGGCGGTTTCTAATAGAGGAGGACAAACCAGTTTGTCAAGCCCTTTGTTGCATGTAACAATGAGTCTTTTCATCCAGTGAGTCAAGTCAGGGGGTCATCATGTGCTCCAGTGGGATGAGGAGGGAGGAACAGAATAGATCAAACAGGGGGGATTTAGTGGTCAATAGAAATGTTTTCCATTACCTTATAGTGATTGACAAAGGACATGGTAAATATCACTAAAATGTATAAAATTGTACGGTCTAAAATGTAAACTATACTTTAAAGCATTGACAAAGTTTAGTAGCTATGTTTCACTATCTGTATAACAGTTATGACAATGATACCATCCATATAAAAAAAAAGGTTTTAATATGGGGTGAGGAAAGGAGGAAGAGATTGGGTATATGAGAGTCTCTTGTATTCTGTGTGTGACTTTGCTGTGACCTAAAACTTCTTTGAAAATTAAGTGAAAAATAGTGAAACACTGGGGAGTGAGAGGGGGAAGGTGCCACAGTACAGACTGGACACCAGATATCGCAGTGATAAAAGGCAAAATGTCAAAAAATATTTTTTTTTAAATTTCTTTTTCCCATTTTTTGAATATCCCAATCCTTTAATTTTACTTTATTTTTAGTATTTTTTTAAGTTTTCATGTATTTTATCTCTTACATTTAAACTTATAATTATTATTTCATTTTCCTATTAATTGTATTTGACTATTATACTGGTTTCATCTTTAGAGAAGCTTTGGATCACAGAAGAGTTACAACTGCATTGAGAGAGGATCGCTGGTGGGGGTTGTCAGGGATGAGGGGCTTATGGAGGAAGTTCACCTGAACATGCATAAAAGGTATATAAAATTATTCAAATGCTCATGGGGCATGGTCACAGTGGGTGGAGAATCACTCAATAAATAAGAGAATACTGAATTCCCAGCCTGGAGAGCTCTGCCACATTCTTCAAGGTAGCAGCAACAGTCCCTCAAGTGCAGGGGCAGTGTCTGGCTAAGGATGATAATCCACTGATGGGCCCTTGTTATTGATGATTAGCCTTACGAGTCTTTGCTCTTGAAACTGAAACTTAGCGTATTGTTATGGGTGCCTAAGGGTTGCCTCCTGAGAGCCTCCTAGTTGCTCAAATGTGGCCTCTCTCTAAGCCAAACTCAGCATATAAATGCATTATCTTCCCCCCAGCATGGGACATGACTCCCAGGGGTGAGCTTCCCTGGCAACAGGGGATTACTAGACCTTGAATAAAGGGGGGAAAAGGTAAAGACAAATGAGTTCATATGGCTAAGAGACTTCAAAGTGAGTTGGGAGGTCATCCCAGAGGTAATGCTTATGCACATCTCAATAGGACCTCATAGGCTTCCAATGTGGATATCACCCCTAATAAAGGGGCTCCTGAGAGCTCTGGAGATACCCAGGTCCTATATCAGGGCGGATAGCTCCAGAGTTTGGTGCCCTATCAGTGGGCCCTACTTTGGAATCCTTGCTCCTGAGAGTGACAGAGTTGGACTCAAATATGTCCTTCCTGCACAAGGTCCATCAGAACCTTCTATTCCTACCTATATGTGGTGCTGGAGTTTGTAGGTGTACTTCCAGAGACTGGCATCTTTGGCCTGCTCATGTGCCAGCAGGGCCAGGAATCTCAGTGCAGCTGCAACTCCTACACTACAGCTCAATGGACTCACCCAGGACACCTGGTGGGCAGATGATTATGGACAAGGCCATCATAAGGGATGGAGAGAGTCTGCAGCTGCAGGCAGGATAATCTTATCCATCTTATCCATGGGATATAAGCCCCCTCTCACTTGGAGGTGGAGTGGACATTACCATCCCAGACTCCTCAGGATTGTGGGAAGAGCTATGGACTAGAGTGGACTCACTGGTATTCTGTTATAGACATACTGTGATTCAAGTAATGGAAGAAATTACAACATTAATGTGGAGCCAGTGGCCCCTAGATGCTTTGGGGGCAGGGAGAGGTAAAAGCAATCGTAATACAGGGGCTTTTTTGGGACTCGGGAATTATCCTGAGTGACATTGCAACGACAGATATAGGCCATTTTACATCAGCATATATCATGCAAAACTGTGTGGGAGAGAGTGTGGTCTACAATGTGAACTATGGTCCATGCTTAGTGGCAAAGCCCCAGGATGTGTATATCCATTGCAGGTGATGTGCCACACTAATGAAAAATGTTTATGTGGGAGGTTGTGGAAGGTGTGGGAGGACGGGCATATGGGAATCCCTATAATTTTTGTGTAACATTTATGTAATCTAAGTATCTTTTAAAAAATAAAAAATAAATTATTAATTAAAAAAAAAGACAATTTTTGGTTTAGCTCTTGAATTCCTCTGAAGGGGATGGGTAAAAATACTATTTATTGATTTTCTAATTAGTGATATACCCAAAGGATCATGAACACTCTATACTGTTGCTAATAATTAATCTCTGTTAACCTACCTACAGATAATCAAGAATTAATATAATTTGAATCCAACTATAATTTTTGGAGACTCTATGATCTAAGTCTATGCGCCCACTCCATTAAAAATTAGCTCATTCTTTGGTGTAATTGCTTTTTTGTTGTTAGCATAATATAGAATCATTAAAATAGGTGAAAACTATACTCAGAAAGAAATATCAGTTTTAAATATTTTAAAAAGTACAAGTTATGAGAGCTAAGACCAAAACTGTCTTCTCTATGAAAAAATTAAAGATTGGCTTTTGAAGAAACACAGGAAACTTTAATAATAAAAATAAGGAAAGCTTTAAATTCCACATAGCTGAGTATGTTACTATCACGTATGATACTAGTTGAAACTTATGGCTATTTATACTAATAGTTAAGGATAATTATAGCTCCCCAAAGATGATGCTAACCAGCTGACAATTATGCAGCCATTAAGGAACAGATCCTGAAACTTCATGGCAAATTAAAAAAAAATAAACATTCAGGACAAAAGTGCTGAAGATTAAAAGCAACGTGATATGTCAGTTGTAATTTCAATAGTCTGTTTAAAGAAATTTGTGTAGAAGTAGAAATTTGTGTCAAACTAATATAAGAGAAGTAACGTAGTTTATAAATTAAACAATCTCAATATACCATTGCATTCTACAGAATTTTGCAATTTTATCTTCTCAATAGTGTTAAGGCCTCTGATCAAAATATCTAGAAATAAAATTGTAAATATTGGTGAATTTCTATGAATGGACATGTGATTTCAGGAATATATAGTTGCAGAAAAATTAATAATTTAAAATTCTAAGAACCTTTTAAGATGGCCAAAAAAATGGAATTTAGTTTTGAGGATGTTACCAATTTGTGAACTTATCAGTTGAGAAGTTTACACTTCTCCCTTAAAATCAAACTGTACTTATTTTTTTATCAGCAGATCACAAACACTTCCATGCCAATGATTTCATGTAAATTGAACAAAGCAGTGGACCTACTTTTTTCAGAAAAAGTGAACATATAGACATCCATGCACACAGACTTTTGTATTCAATTTTAGAGCATACTTGGACCACATAAAATAATAATTGACGTTCTAGAGTACAAAATACTATGTTAAAAGCACCTAATAGTATTTTTGCCATCTTTAGCAGATATCCATATTCTCTTCAAAATATACCTTTCAAATGGAGAATGAGGGCCTGTGGTACTTAAATAGTGTGTGAAGTTTGGTAACTCTTGACTGGACTGGTCAAGAGACGTTATTGCCCCCGTCCCCAAAGAAATATCAAATATTTAATTTACGTCAGTACTACTTTGCTACATAATATTGCATGCTATCTTATTCCATTATTTACTAAACCATTCTTTTTTCATAGGCATTTTTATGCTATAAAATTTTTGCTAATATTGATTCATTTATTGAGGGCTTGCTATTTATTAAGTACTATTCTAGATTCAAGGGATGGGAGAACAAGATATGCATAGTTCCTGCTCACATGGAACTTATATTTTAAGGATGAGAGCCAATAAACAAATAAATCAATAAGAAGTACAGATACTTGCTATCATCCAAGAAGAGGATTTTGGACATAGAACAAAATGTAGTGAAAGACCTTGAAGGTTTTTAAAGCATAGGAAAGTGTGTCATATTCTTTATGTTTTAAAGTATAGATTCACCTACTCTTTGGAGAATGTATTGTCAATAACAAGAGAAGGAACAGAGAAACAGGAGCTTATTCTCCTAATCAGGACAAATTGTGTTGCTGGCTTTTGTATGGTAGGTAACAGTGGAGATAGAGTTGGATGAATACAGGATATATTTTGGAGATGGAGCTAAGGTGACCAACAGTCCCAGTTTTCCCAGGACTGTAGTGTTTCCTGGGATGCAGTATCTTCATTGTTAAAACTATGCAAAAATTGGCAAACTGACACAAATTAGTCACCCAAAATGGAATAGACAGATCTTACTAATGAGTTGCATGAGGAGATTTAGAGCAACAGGGGAAAGGGAAGAAATCTGGATCCAGGCAATATGATATTAGCTTGTGCGGTTGAAAGTTGCCATTTCCTACGGTAGTGAGGACTAAAACAAAACAGTGATGTAGAATAACAAAGATCAGAGTTCAACTGGCCAAACTGAATTTCAGATTCTTATTATACAACCAAATAGAGAAGTACATGAAGCATTAAAATATATTATTAGGAACATAGTAAAGGAATTTGCGCTGGAGATGTAAATTCTGTCCTGTGAAGAGAAAATCTATGTACTACTGAGATTAGGTGTATTAGAGTTATCACTGAAAAAAAATAGCTAAAATAAAGACTAAAAGGAAAGAAAATAGAGATAAAGTACACAAACAATCAGTTAGGAATTTTGCTATAAAGAGTACATACAAAATGGGACGAGGCTGGAAGGAAAAATGGGAACAAGGAAGGACTCTTATTTGTAAGACCGATCCAATAGAGAGGAAAACAAGTGAAACATGAGAAAGAAGCTAACTGTAGCAGCAAAGTATTTGAACAGAGGTAGAAACTTTTTGAGGAGATGGGGAAATTTGTGAATAAATTTTGGGCAAAGGGAGAGTAAACTGTGGAATGGAATAGAATTGTCTAACTGTTCTGAGTACACATATGATATTTGTGGCCTTAAATTTAAAATGACACCTATAATCGGTTATTTTTGTTTTCTACCCATTAAGATTCAGCTTTTCGATATTTAGACATGGGGGTATGTGAATGGGTTGGCATAGAGGACAAATTTATTAAGGTGATGGAATAAGAAATAAAAGTCCAGACTGTTAGCTATATATCACCTATACACACATTGGAATCACCAAGTGGAGGGCAGATTTATAATCCAGATCATGTAATCTTAAGAAAATTAATAGGGTGAGTGGAAAGTAAGTAGATGATTACAATGGGGAAGGATAAGATATAGTGAATGTAAAATATTTTAGTGTACATTTCAAAGGATATTTATTTATTTACTCATTTATTTAGTAAGAGAGGAGAACCTAGACATAGCAGTGAGGAACATGGAAAACTCCTATCCTATCTTGTCCCCACTCCCAGTGATATGAATGGTGTGTGAGATAAAACATCATCTACCCTTGAGAGAAGTCACCTCAGGCAAAGCATGATTTCAGGTAAAGTCAAGAAGATGAGTGGGAAAGAGTGTGGACTACAATGTAAACTGTAATCCATCCTTACAATGGATGGATTGTAATGCTCCAAAGTGTGTCCGTCAATTGCAATGAATGTACTACACTAATGAAAGAAGTTGTTAATGTGGGGAAAGTGGGAGCTGTGGGGAGTGGGATATATGGGAATCCCTTATATTTTTTATGTAACATTTTATGTAATCTAAGTATCTTTTAGAAAAAATAAAAAATATATTTTTGAAAAAGATGAGTTCCAGAGGGCAAGAAGGAAGACCTTGAAGCATTGGGAAAGGTGGGGATTTGTCTAGTTAGTTGTCATATAGAACCATGGGTGAATAAAAGTCCTAGTGATAACAGTTTACTGGAGAGGATGGGATTGTTGTGGTGACTAGGAAGAAAGGATTGCAAGATATTCTTTAAGAAGGAGTCAGTGGACTTACTGGTATTCTTCTATAGATTTGTTGTGATTCTAGCAATGGGAAGAAATTATATCGTTGATGTGGAGACAGTGGCCACTGACGATGCTTAAAACAGGGAGAGAGGAAAAGAGGTGTAATATGGGGGCACTTTCGGGATTAGGAATTGTCCTGAATGACATTGCAACGACAGATACAGGCCATTATATATCCTGCCATAGCCTACAGAATTGAGTGGGAAAGGGTATAACTACAATGTAAATTATAATCTATCCTTTGTGGCAATGCTCCAAAATGTGTTCATCAATTGCAATGAATGTACCACACTAATGAAAGAAGTTGTTAATGTAGGGAAAATGGAAGGTGTAGGGAGTGGGGCATATGGGAATCCCTTATATTTTTTTATGTAACATTTTATGTAATTTAAGATCTTTTAGAAAAAATAAAAAATATATTTTTTTTAAAAAAGAAGGAGTTAGATAAAAAGTACTAATTAGTGAGTTCAGTAAGACCTCAAGGTGGTCATGTTCACTCCAGGACAGATAGAACTCTGCAATCCCTTCCCTGTCCCATCTCAGCACAGACTTGAATGGGGTCAAAGTTTGAATTTCAGTGATACCTATAACCTCACTTCAGTCCTGCTTTCTAAACACAAGGTTTAATAAAAGGGTGTTTTAAATTTCTAGGTTGCAAGTGTTTTGTTTATTTTCTTTTATACGATTTTTATTAATTTAAATTTTATGTGTACTCAGAACTCTTAGACATCTTTATTTTATAACAGTATTAGATTCACAGTATTTTTAATTAGCAATCATTTTTTTCTACTACCTCTCCTATTTGGAACTGGTTCATGTCTCCATGAATATTCACTGGTACTTGAGAAGAAGGTTCTTCATGAGAGAAAGAATGTTCACTGTTTTCTGGGTATGGATTTTAATATAATTATTTATAAACTCATGGCTAAGATTATTTATTTTTTCAGTATTATAAATTTATTTTGTAAAATAAGCATGAATGAAAGACTCTTACTAGTATTATGTTTCTGTCTATATCTCTTTATATCCTCATAGGTATTACTTTATAAATGTTAATAATTAATGTAGTACATAAATATTCATAACTGTTAGATATGGATTATGAATTGATTCTTCTGCCTTTTGATATGTTCTTGGTTTCATTTATATTTTTTCTTAATTAATATTTAAAAAACATTAAGGTTTTCATTCATGCTCTTTTAATTGCATTTACCAAATAGTCTGGGCCATTCTTTTCTATTCAAACATTCTGAGTCACTATATTTTAGATAATGTGTGCCTCTTGTTAAGTAGGAAATATTGTTTTGATATTGAGATCAAATCTGAGATCCTTTTCTTTTAATATTGAATTTATATTTGTTTACTAATAGATATATTTGATTCTAGAATTCTAGTCATATTTTATATTAGATTTTCTATTTTATTTATTCTTTTAATTGTTCACTAAATGCATATGCATTTTTCTTTTGAAAATTTATTTTTCTGATGATTTAAGCTTTACTTTTTCTAGAAATATTCTTTAAGTTTTTGAACACGTATTCCTCTATTTTCTTAGTTAACATCTGTGTTTTATAACAGTATTTGATTTACAGGAATATTGCAAAACAGTACAGTCTTTATATACCCCACATGAACACCCCTTAGGCTGACTAATACATGTGAGCAAATTACTATAATAAATTTCTTAATATATCCTGTCTGTTCTGTTTCTCTGGAGAACCATGATTAATACACACATGATCAACTATCCAATACTGTTCATCTCTGTTACTTGGATTTTTTTTATTACTGCTTTGACTCTACTATCCATTATGGTCATGACTGCTACCTTGTCTCTGGCACTTAATCACCAAAGACAAGATAGTAGTGGGATTAAGCATCCCAGTTCAGTGGCAGTACTTCATACAGAATTTCTTACCTATAAAGAGTGACCACAGAGCTCTTCAAGGATGCTAGGGCTCCTCTCTCATATGTATTTCTCTGAGTCTTGGTAAAAAACATGACCTTTGACCTTCCCAGTGTTGATGAAGAGATCTTACATGATAAATCTACTTCTAACATTCCAATCTCCTTAAGGCTTTGGATAACTTCCTCTCTGGTATATCAAGGCAGTTCTGGACATTTCAATTTCATTTAGTGCAGGTCATCTTTTTGTCCACATTTCATTCAAACAACCATTTTAACCTATTGAACCATAACAGTGAATCCAGAATCTCGGCTTAGTAAGCTCATATCAAGAAATTCAATCTGATCCAATTTTAAGGTTCCTTCCATCATCAACTCCCACTCTTAATATCTGGTCCTACACATGTTTCCCAGATTTTTGTATGTATTATTTAGAAAAATCATGCAGTTCTTTGAAGTGTAGCACACTTCCCCATGAATCACACTTCTTTCTTAATCTTCACTTTATTTACTTATTTATTTATTTACTCATTCATTCATTCAATCATTTATACATTCATTCATTTATTTTTAGGAGGTAAAAGAGATTGAAACCAGGACCTCATACTTGGGAAGCAAGAGCTCAACCACTGAGCTACACCTGCATGCTATGAATCACACTTTTCCTCTACCCTTCAATGTCTGTTGAAACTGCTGTCTAGTTATAGGTCTTGTAGTAAGGAAAGATGTGGACTTATGTCCTGACATGATTCATCAATATCTTGCAATGTGACTTCCTCAGGGAAGAGCATAAGAGGTTCTTCAGTCGAATCAAGGTTAAACTCCTGAAACAGTGATAGAAGAGATGTTTCTACTGGCAAAGAAAAATCAGCAAAATTTAGGGATTTGATGTACCTAGCTTCATCAGGATTTCTCCATATGTCCTTGAGCCCTGGGTTCATCCTTTTCTTTTCCCACATTTTCCAGCACAGTTTGCAGTAACTTGCCAATCTAATTATACTAGTTTCATAAAAACATGCCAAGGAATCAAATACATAGTCAGAAAACACTTTGTCTTTCTCAGACATTTGATTAGGAATATCCAATGGTGATATTTTCTGTATCTCTACTGTCACACTATGCCATGGTATACCAGTATCCTCTTTGCCAACAGAAATAGAATCATTACTGCCTTTAAAACAAGTCAGTGCCCAAATCATCTATGCCATCTTGGTTCTCCAGAGAAACAGAACCAAAACCAATATTCTATCTATCTATCTATCTATCTATCTATCTATCTATCTATCTATCT
>JAKSZT010054457.1:5085682-5177967 GCA_026826555.1 Tolypeutes matacus
TCTATCTATCTATCTATCTATCTATCTATCTATCTATCTATCTATCTATCTATCATCAAGAGATTGAGAGAGAGAGATCTATTTTAAGGAATTTACTCATGCAGTTATGGGGACTGGCAAGTCTGAAATCTACAGAATAGGCCAATAGGCTGGAAATAATTGGGCAGAAATTGATGCTTTGATCTTTTTAAAACAATTTTTAAAATTTATTCTTTTGTTTTTATTTTTAAAGAAGCTTTAGTTTACATAAATGTTACATAAAAAATAAAGGAGATTCCCATATACTCCATCACCCTAGCTCCCACACTTTTCCCCATTAACAACTTCTTTCATTAGTGTGGTACATGTGTTACAATTGATGAACACATATTGGAACATTGCTACTAACTGTGGACTATAGTTTACATTATAATTTACACTTTGCCGCACACAATTTTATGGGTTTTGACAAAATGTATAATGGCCTGTATCTGTCATTTCAATGTCATGAAGGACAATTCCAATGTCCCCAAAATGCCCCCATGATACACCTATTCCTCCATTGCCCTCCCCTTAGAACTTCTGGTGGCCACTGCCTTTATATCAATGATACAATTTCTTCCATTGCTAGAATAATAATAAGTCTACTTTATTCCATATTTGCATTTTTCTCTTATGTTTGTTTATTCCTCACTCTTGAGGATTTGGGGATGATGATACTCATTCTGTTTCTGATTGAGAAGGAGCTTAGTTCCCATGAGACAGAGGGATGGAATTGTCTTGCTTGCAGTTGTAGATACTCTCTGTTTTTTGGAATGGGCATTGTCCATCATCATCCTTTTGTTAGTTGTCCTGGGTGATTCCAATGACCTGGAGAGTGGGTGTTTCTACTTTACTGAAATTCAGGGCTCAATGAGCACATGAACAGACCAAAGATTTTAAGTATCTTGAATATATATTTAATAAGTATATTGCTAATTTTAAGTTCAAATAAAAAGAACAGAAGAGCCATGTGTAAGGCAATTATAAATGAGTCTAACTCTGTTACATTGGGAAGCATATCATCCAAATTAGGGCCCATTGACAGGGTGCCAAATTCCTGTGATTGCTTACCCTGCCTATAGTTTCTAGATGTTTCTAGATCCCTCAGGAGTCCCATTGTTTGAGGCACTGTTTACTGTAGTAGTCAAAGAGATCCTGCTGAGACATGCATAAGCGTAACCTCTGGAATGACCTCCTGGCTCACTTTGAAATCTCTTAGCCATAAAAACTCATATTTCCCCCTTTTGGTCAAGGTCTTTTTCCAGATGCATCACTAGTCAGCACTTGATAATGATCCCTCTGTGCCAGGTAGGCTCATCCCCGGAAATCATGTCACACACTAAGGGGAAGGTAGTGCATTCATATGCTGAGCTTGGTTTAAAGAGAGGCCACATTTGAGCAACAAGGATGCTTTCAGGATGTAACTCTTAGGCAACATATAATACCTAGTCAAAATTTCAATTTCACAAGAAAAGATTCGTAAGTCCAACCATCAATATCAAGGGATGCTTTGGATTCGAGGCAGAATTTCTTCTTAGATTTTGATCTTAAGTCCTTCAACTGATTGGGTGAGACCTACAATATTATTGAGGGTAGTCACCTTTACCTAAAGTCAAATGATTTTTACATGCTAACCACATCTACAAAATATTTTCACAGCAGCACTTAAACAGTATTTAGCCTAGCCAATTTGACACATAAAACAAGCACTATGTACCACAAATTTTGATAAATTGTATTTTGATTTTATGAAATTTCAAAAACATATTTTAAATCTTCTTTTAGCCATCAGTTATTTAAAAGTGTGCTTTTAAATTTTCAAATATTTGGAGGTTTTCCATCTGTCTTTATGTCCCTGATTTCTAGTTTGTTGTCTCAGACTAACCTTTATATGATTTCTATTGTTTTCAATTTTTTAGTCTGTATTTTATGGTCCAGAATGTGCTCTATTTAGGTGAATGCTTGTGGCAGGCAGGCCTGCTGGTAATGAATTTTTCTCAATTTTTGTTTGTCTGGGAAAGTCTTTGTTTCTTCTTCACTTATGAAAAAAATTTTTTTTCTAGATATAGAACTCTTTATGTTTGCTTTCAACACTATTACTATTTAATCTTACTCTCATCTTCTAGCTTGGTGTTATAGATTGAATTATGTGCCCCACAGACATGTTTAAATTCTAACCCTTTGTCCTTTGAATGTGAATTCATTTCTAAATGGAATCTTTGGAGATTCTCTTAGTTAAGTGAGGTCAAACTGAATAAAGGTGGGATTAAATCAAATATGTCTGAAGTCCCTATAGTCAGAGGAAGTTTGGATGATGAGTGTGGCAGATTTCTGACCAACCCTGCAAGGAAGAAAAACTTCTAGCCTCTGAAACCATAAGATAGTAAATTCCCATTATTTAAGCCAACCCATTGTGTAATATTTGTCAAAGAAACCAGGAAACTAAAACAAAGTCAAAAGGAGTGAGGAGATAGAAGAGACAGATGGTCATCTGCCAGAAGCACAGAATGAATTATGAATTGACAGATATCACACCATCAGAACATTACAGACTTTGGAAAAAGCATGACCCTGTCAAAACCTTGATTTTGGATGTCTAGCCTTGTTTTAGTTAGCTAAAAGTTGCCAAGATAATATACCAGAAATGGGCTGGCTTTTACAATGCAGATTTCTTAATTTATAAGCTTACAGTTCCAAGGCTGAGAGAAATGTCCAAATCAAGGTATTAGGTGAAGCTTTCTTCCTAAAGACACTTATGCTGGAGATCATGGACTCCTGTCACAGCAGGGCACAGTGGCTGTGTCTGCTGGTCTCTGCCTTCTCCTTAAAGCTCTGTTGCTTTCAGCTTCTGGCTGCCCCTTCTGTGGCTTTTTCTCTCCAGTTTGTGTGGGTTCCTCTCTGAGCTCCTGGGTCTTTTTTCTTGTTTGTCTCTCCATATTCATCCTGTCTATAAAGGATTCTTGTAACAGGATTAAGACCCACCCTGGGTCACTCCTTACTGAAGTAATCGAATCAAAGACCCTTAACTATAGTGATTTAATCAAATATTACCATCTACAATAGGTTCACATCCACAGGAATGGATTAGCACTCAGGACAATCTGTTAACAAATACAGTCACAAAATACCACAAGCCTCCAAAACTGTGAGAAGAAAAAATCTTGCTATATAAGCCAAGTAGTCTGTGATACTATGTTACAACAGCCCTTGCAAACTAAGATACCTAGTTTATAAAGAAATGTCTTCTCCTGTTCTCAGACTAGTTCCTCTCTGCATAAGGCATTTTTTTTTACCCCTGACTTCATTCATTCACTTCATTTATCCTGCAGTTTACTAAGGTGTAGTTTTTTGTGTGTTTGTTTTTGTTTTTGTTTTTAATATTTATTCTACTAAGTGTTCTCTGACTTTCCTGAATCTATGGTTTGGTGTCTGTCATTAATTTTGGAATGCTATTTATCATTATTATTCCAAACATTTATTCTACTCTGTTATCTTTCTTTTCTTTTGATATAAAAATTGTCCTACAGTTCTGGTATTTTCTTCTGATTTTTTCATTCCGTTTTTTTTCTCTTTACATTTCAGTTTAAGAAGTTTCTATTGACATACCATCAACTGTACAGATTCTTCCTCAGTTATATAGATTCTATTAATGAGCCCATCAAAGGCATTCTTCATTTCTCTTACAGTGTTTTTGATTTCTAGTATTTGCTTTTAAATTTTTTTTGAATTATCATCTCTCTGATTACATTGTTCATTTGCTGTTGCAAGATGTTTACTTTTTCCATTATAGTCCTTAAGTTATTAATCACAGTTACTTAAATTCCCTGTCTAATCAATCTTATGTCTGTGTCATATCTGATTCTGGCTTTGAGGCTTGCTTTGTCTCTTCAGATTTTTTTTTCTTGCTATTTGACATGTTTTGTAATTTATTGTTGAAGGCAGAAAATGTTGTAACAGGAACTGAGGTTAATAGGTATCTAATGTGAGGATTTATGTCAACCTGGTGAGGGCTTGGGCTTTTAAAAATGATTTCTATAGCTATAATTGCCAGAGGATTCTAATTCCTCTAGTATTCTTTGTTTCATCTTCCCTGTTAACTTTTGGCTTTTCTAAATACTTCTTCTTGGAGAGAGTCTGCATCTTGAAGCACTTTATGCTGTAATACACTATTATTGTACTGAAACCCTGTTGGTATGGTGGTAAGGTTTTGGAGAGGGAAACATTATTTAATCTCCAAGTAAATCTTGGAATTTTGTGAGATTGTGTTTCTGGTCTGTGATCTTTTTCTTTTATAGCTCTCTCTCCTGTTAGGGAAGATAGGAATTTTAGAGGGGTCTGAAGTGAGGAATGCCCTTGTTCTATAGCTCTCAGACAATGCTCTGGTACAGTCTTTTCTCCTGGAGGGTAGTTTTTACTTATGTAGAAGACTCATTTCTTATTTCACAATAATTACTCTTCCCCTTTCCCTATCAGAGCCACGAGGAGATATTTCTTAGATCTTTAACATGAGAACAGGATGACGTTCTTGGAGGTACAGCCCACAAAAATGTAGAGTCCCCTGAAGACTGTGGCCACAGGAATTTTTCACACTCACACCACTCCACATTTATCTCCAGCAATTTGTCAACATTACTATTTAGGTGTTCCTACCAGTTTCTTCCTCCAGAGTCTTCTATTCCAGGTAAGTAGTTCTCGGCTGTGACTTTCTGGATTATACTGTCTCTCCAGGTTTTCAGGTAACAGTTTGCCCTGCAAACTCAGCTTTCTGAATAGTCCAAAAAATTTGTCAATTTTCAGTTTGTCCATTTTTTTCTTGTAAGTATGGGAGTTATGACTTCAAAACTTTTTATGTGGCAGAGCTGAAATAAATATTCTAGTCATCTATTTTGAAGCTAGAATGTTTGAATTAAACTCCTGGCTCTTCCTTCAGATTTACTGTTTCCTATCTTATCCCCAGTCCTGTTTTTGCAGCTATTCAATCTTTTTCTTCCAGTCAAGTTCTTCGGATGATTAACCTTTCACAGAATCAATCATTTTTGCCACACTTTCTATCTTGGTAGCATCTGATTTCCCAATGTTCCCTTGCAACGTCTATTGATAGAAATTGTAGAATGCTGGCACATCTGAAAATAGAGAACTTTTTGCCAGTTGTTCAATCTTGATTCAATAATCTATGACTGGGAAATAAGAATCACATGGTATTTTTTTCTGTTAAACATCTCTTGTACATAGAGGTACTCTTAAAGAAGGTGTATTCAAATAAGTACCATCATATATATGTATTATCTTTTGCAGAAAAAGTTTATAAATGGATATTGTTACACCTACTTTATAGATGAGTAAACTGAGTCTTGCGTAAAGTAAGTGAAATTTCATGACCACTACTTAGTAGATACTAGGACAAGAATTCCAATCCAGGCTTGCCTGACTCCAAAGTCTACATATATTCCATTATATCCTATATGTAACTGAATGCCATTTTTCTCTTACTTTGATAGTCTTCATATTATTTTCAAATCTGGTTCTATTACTCGTAGTTATATCATGTTAAAACTAGGTGCTAGTCTATATAAAGAAACATTCTGCTTCTAGGGATCACACTAATCTAAAGGTGTGTAAATATATGGTGAATCCTTGCATTTTAGCCTATGGTAGTCATTATCTTGAATTGAGGAAATCACGCATATTGAGCTTAGACTTGGTCTGAAAATATTTTAGACTACTCCTACAAGCATAAATGACATGAACCCTTGGTTCAAATTAGAGATTCTCTATACAAATTAATTTGTACAGTTCTATTCAAGCAAAGTTGACACAAATCACCCCAAGAATGAGCCACACTGCTAGGTCTTGTGTTCAATCCTGTATCAGTCAATGTATAAATAATCCCTGGCACAGGGTCATTATTATGTTTCTCAATGGATTATAAATCACTAGTCAAAAATATTTTTTCTCAACTAATTTCTCCAGAGTTAGGTCAAGGATCTGAAGTTCTATGGGACAAGAAGGATGAATTCTATTTTGAGCCATAAAGTGAATAGTAAAGTTAATAATTTATTAGTTGTAAAATATGGATTCCTATCCAATTGGCTGAACCACAGGTAACTAATCAAACTCACACAGGTATGAGCTTAATTAAGCAAATAATTTTTTAAGTTCTAAGGTTTAAGTGGTATAGTAAAAGGTTATGGGAAAGATATTGAGCAGGCAAAAGAACCAGCAAATCCTATAGAATGGGACTAGTGGGAGTTGTACTTCTCATGCTGAAAAATGTCTTATGCTCATAGTTCTGGAAATGGGGTATACAAGTGATATTTAAAATAACAGTACAAGACATACACTCAGCTTACTTAGAGCTGCGGTTGACTGCCAAGACATCAATTATACATCAATCAAACTTCAATTATATAGATGCATTTTTTTTTGAAGTAATAATCCACAATTAAAGAATGTTTTCACTGAGAAAAACTTTCTTTCCTAAATTTGTGTTTCTCAAATTCCTCCCCCTTTATAAAAAAAAAAAGGTCCTTTATTTCCTACTCTGTAAAATATTGGTCTAAAGGATTAAGGACATGAAAAATTGAGAGCCATATAGGGTAAGTGAAAGAAATAATCTTCTTTGAGTAGTAATTATGTTCCATTTGTTGTGTTAGGCACTTTCACATATGTCATGCCATTAAACATGCAAACAGCTTTGAAAATAGATATCAATCTCTATTTTAACTGAACAATCATAGACTCAAGGACAGGACATTTGGCAAATATTTCACAGCTAGTAAGAAATAAAGCAAGATTTAAGCCAAACATTCTCTCTCTCAAATTTGAATTTTCTACTCTAGAATATGATTATTTAGAATAAATGTGGCATTGCCCCAAGCTATCTGAAGCTTTCTATATTCTGGTTTGTGTGTTTAAGAGCATCCATTCATAAAAAGAAAAAAATCAATAGAAAATAAGATACGCAAATCCATTTTTTAAGAGCACTCCTATAACTTCAAAAGAACAGTTTTCTTACCCTCTTCATTACTTTTTCTATTAACTGTAACATTTATTGCCTTAGTTTCTCATCTTAAAATATAGTCTTATTTTTCCTATTATAATTTATACTTTAACCTGAAGAGTATTCCCTTTAGAGACCAATATTTCTTCCACCAAGGATTTATGTACCATTAAGACTATCAGTGTCTAGAAGGTGACACTTTGATATATCAGTTTTCCAAATATATTCCAATCAGAATTTTTTTAACCACTGTTTTATTAAGCATAGGATGGTCAAGACAAAAAATAAGGCAATTATACTTCTTTCAGTCTTTTACATTTTTCCAAAGACTTTCATCTTTCTCTTTGTGCAGACAGATTTTTTTTTCAAATCATTATACGCACTCTACTAATTATATGAAAGCTTTTGTCACTAAATACCTAGTGTTTTTGCTTTTCTTTGATGCCTAATAGCATTTGATAAATGTCTAACAGATAATGAGCACTATATTATCTCATGTCATTGCTCAGTCTTTTGTGTCTGAGAACTAAAAGTAATAAAATAATTTGAAAGGAAAATAAATTCAAAACACATGGAATTTTTATAAAAATATATTTGTAAAATGTGGAATTCATGAAAACCTATTGTTTTTCATGTGACATGTCTCTCAGACATTTGCCTGAGAAGATAATACCTGTAGGACAAAAGGGTCAAAAACCTGTTTTATATTCAAATGAATAATGAATTTTAGACAGATGCTTTTAAGAATGCTTACTGAAATTAAAGTATGTAAATAGTCTTCATTTCATGAAGTTTAATTTTTGAAAGTGCTCTAGGAGCCAAGAAATGCTTGATATAAATTTGATTGTTCAGACTAAGGCCACATTGATTTTGCATCACAGATCATTTACTAAAGAATATAATGATTTTTCTTAATAGAAAAGCCTCAGAAGTTGAATGACTTTCTTAGATGTTTTTTAGAATAGTAAAATAATAATAATTTTCCTTTTCTAATATTCAGAATTTCTCTAAAGGGAAGAAAGAAAGAGGAGATAGCATGCTAAGAACATTAATGATAAGAGCGAGTAAACAAGTCTGCCACAAGCTTTCAAACAAGTAATAATTATCTAAGATATCCATAAGTAGTTCATTATAATATAAAATATTAAAAACAGATTAAGAGTTATGACTGAATTTCACATTGGTTTACTTTACTCAGTAACTGCCTAAAAATGATTTATACTGTTTTGTATTTAATTTGTTAAATGAAACAGTTTGAAACTTTATCATAGAGCTTTTGAAATTTAGAAGGTACATTTAGAGGGACGAGGCTATGTAATATTGCTTATGAAAGAGGAGAGTCAACATGAATTTTAAAAAAGAGAAATAAGAAAGAACAAAAGAAAGGGAGGGAGGGGTGCAGGGAGGGAGGGAAGAAGGAGAAAAGAAAAATTATAAATATCAAAAATTTTTGTATGCTTCCTCAGTATCTGTCTCAATCTGCCTAAGTCACTTGTCTCAGCATTAATCTCTAGCCTAGCTAATAAGCCTCTTTCCTGCCCTAGGGTGTAAACTCTCCCAGAGTCCAAAACCACTTCTGCGACTATCACCTACACCACCCACATAACACACCCAAAACCCACAGTTGGTCTAAAATGATAAGCTAAACATTCCCACAGCCCTCAGATCCCTACCCCCTTTCCCATTTTCCACACTTATTTCAAACCAACCTATCCCTGACTCCTGTGGGAAATTGACTAACCTCTACTCCTGGACTTTACTAAAAGCACAAGCCCATGGGTACCTCTTGCTCTGCTTATGTGCTCCCAACCTGCTGGTTGAGCCACCTGAGCCGATTGTGCTTCTCTCTGATCCCTCATGGCATCCCCCTCTCTCTCTGGTACCTGTTAGTAACACACTACTATCATTTCTCATGCAATAAGTCCTCAGTTTCCCATTGTGTCACACCTGACCTCCATCCAGACCCCAATTTAAAATCCAGCTTAATTAATTTGAAACAAGTGGTGCAGTGAGCAGGGTGTGTTGATTACAACTATGGGAAATAAGGCACAATGCCTTTGGCTGCTTTTGGCTTACTAACTGGTACTCCCAGATAGTTGGACATCTGTGCTTCTGTGCACTGCCACCCTGGTGCCTCTGTTGGGTGTTGTCTAAGCTTCCACCAAAAAACCGGCAGTCCTGTAGAACTGAATCCTTCCCAAGGTCCACAAATGACCAGCTTTAGTAAGGCAAGAAGGGAAACCCTGTGGTTTCTAGTGATCCCCTAAACAGGAAAGTCACATCAGGTGACACTGACACTGAGTAATATTAGCTACATAATGAAGGTCTTGTTGCAGTCCCTACAATAGGAGCCTGCAAGACAGGAGATAGTCATCCTCTGTTATAGAGCTGTGACTTGTGAATGAGGGACTAAAGTTAAGCACAGGTAGATCCAGAAAGGGGGAGTGCAAGCCTTCCCCATGCATGGGAGACTATTGTGGGAAACTCCAACCTCTGTGTCTGTGGACTGTATGTTTATGTCTTAAACCCACCACCAACTTGAAGGGAACCCTCTCCATGGAAAACATAATGGCACCTGCAAGCAGTGGTGCTGCTAGGGTCTGTGATCCTTATGTTGATACTGTCTTCCTGCTATTGCTCTTTGTCCTCTAACTCCATGGGATATAGACGTCTAATCCCTAACATGAGTGGCTAAGGAACTATTGGGGAGAAAAAAAGAATAAAATTTTTTTTTTTTTTAAAAAAAGGGGGCAGATGAGCTTATTGTGCCAGCACTCCCTAATACACCAGAGGAAGTTTCTAAGTTGCTTAAGAAATGTAAAACTCCTGAGTATTATGCATAGTCCCTACTCAGTACTGCCACTTATCAGCATGCCAAAGCCCTGGTGTTGCATTCCCACAGTCTGGGGGCTATACTTAATGATCCCACCATATTCAAACTCCAACTCCCATAATGTTGATTGGGATACTTTAGAGAGTTAGAGAGAGAGACAGAGGGTTGCTTATGAGTCCATTGGTAGGAGCCACAAATCTTCCCTGTCATCATGCATAGCTTCAAGCAGGGCCTCAAAAGGGAGCCTGAAGTGGAAACTAAAGCACAAAATTTTATTTGACTTGCAAGCCCAAACCGTATTTAAAGATTATGTTTAATGGTACAAGGTGAAAATGGCAGATTAGTTATTGAGAGTCTTTAATATGGGGTCCAAGATCCTACTCTCATACCTCCCCCCCAAAAAAAATTAAAAAGAGGCAATTGGCTAGTATCACTAACAATTTCAAAGCCTCCCTATTGATATAAATATTTATAGTATTAAAAAAAGACATACCCATTGGTAATGGGTACTGCCAAGACAGATACCCACTAGCAAACAATTAAATTAGTCCCCACTGATAACTTAAAAAGATAGAGTTAATGCAATGAGTACAGCATTTCTTTGAGAATTCAGACAAGAGACCTGGAATTCATCTCCAGCCCTGAAGAGGCACCCTTTGACACTGAATTATGGACAATTTTCTTACAGAGAAGACCTTTACTCCAAATTACCAGGCAGCCTTTCTCAACCTTATCAGCATGACTCATACTATCCACAAAGCTGTGGACATGATGGAGCTATTAGCAAGACAGGGTCACTCACATCAGAGTCACAGATCTAGGCTTATCAGCCCAGGTGGCCACCCTACAGGGCACCACATAACCCTTCATCTAGAAGGCCCTCACTTCCTCTTCCTGCATATCAAAGGCCCAGTCTCCTGCCACCCTGGAGGTTGCTGCCTATTGGACCAATTCTTATTAAAACAGCTACTCTTAGTGGTGACATCTTTTGCTCTTAGTTTTCCCACTATAAAGTTTTAATGTTTTAACACTTCTAGAATAAGATCAAATCTTGGGCTCCCTTGGTGAGCTATGCCAAATAGGACCCCCATGGAACTACCCTTGCCAATCAAGATGACAATTGCCACAATGTTGCCTGAAACAAGCTATGGAGGGGCTCCAGACTATAATCCAAGATGTCTTCAAAGAGGGAATCATTATACGTACAATCTACCTATTCATAAGCCCTATTTGCCCAGTTCTTAAAGTCTCCACCAATGAAAGAGAATTAACCAATAATTATACCAACCTAATGCACAAGTCCTACCAATCAAAGCTCCTATTCCTAACATCATCTAATTAATAAAATATTTGCACAAAAGCATGGGCAATTGCTTTTTTGTGACTGACTTAGCTGATGTGTATGTGTGTATATATGTATATATACACATACATATATTTAGATAATATGTTTTACTCAGTGTTAATACCCAAAGAAAAAAAAATTCTGACTGCTGCCACCAAGACTTTAACAAATGGTCTTTAGAAAACCATTTCATTCTGGCACTACATACCTGGCATATGATTAAAGAGCAACTCTAAAGAGGGTCTCCGAGAGGATCTAACACACTCACTCATCATTTACAGAAAAAGAGGCTGGGCAATAGCAGCCCATTAAAGGCAAAAGCCATCAAACTTTGTTAAATTCCTGGGTATCATCTGGTCCTCTACAGGCAGCCAGACTCCCACCACCATCAAACACAAGCTCACCTCAAACACTAGGAAATGCGCAACACCTATTAAGATTATTCAAGTTCTGGGGTAACATCTCCCATAACTGTCTCTCATTACAGCTTATATACAAAATCACTTATATATCTACTCCTTTCCACTGGGGATAGTCCCAACACTGCCTTAGAATTGGCATAACAGGCCATTTCCCAAATCATACTCCTTGTCCCACAGATTTTAAATTAGAGACCTTGGCTACCTCCAGATATGCCTCATGTTATTCTTGGACCAAGCATGGCAAATCCTGGCTTCCTTTTGGGCTCTTTTAAAAATGGAAGTGCTTATAAAGTCACAACCATCAAGCCTGTGCACACAGATTCCCATAATGCCATGGTGAGAGATCATTCCCAGCAGGAGCTCAGCACAGCCACTGAACTCGCACTGGTAATATGGAAATGGCATCTACAGGAGAGGGCTAAACCTACAAAAAAGGGATTTTCCAAATTTCAGGAGGATGTGGTTTCCAGCATGCTCAGCCCCTTGTCCATGGATCTGGAAATGCTGGTGATGGTTACCCCATTGCCCCCTCCTCTAGCCAAGTGGGGATTCCCTTGAGACTAA
Organism: Tolypeutes matacus; assembly: GCA_026826555.1. NCBI lineage: Eukaryota > Metazoa > Chordata > Mammalia > Cingulata > Chlamyphoridae > Tolypeutes > Tolypeutes matacus. The sequence goes on from JAKSZT010054457.1 coordinate 5,097,868, forward strand.
CTGCTTGACATGGAAAGGGAGTCAGTACTTCTCACTGATGATAACATAATCATTAACAGAAAACAGTTCTATGGAAGGCCATGCATATCACCAGGCCTCAAACACTATGCTTGCTCATAATGGTGTTTGGGATCTGTGCATTTGGCAGAGCTGGAAGCAGGCCAGTTAGCCCTCCTGGTTCTGAGCCATCAGTTGCTTAATCTCCAAATCTTCACTGATTCTGGTCATTGGCCAAAGGGCTGGCACAGAGGTCAGACCAATGTAAACAAAATAATGTTCTCATCCATGAAAGGCCCACATTTAGAAATAGCTTACAGCCTTACCCATTTTCATTTCCATTTGACTTATCACACTGGAGTCACTGTCAATGATACTGCTGATAAACTACCTAAAATGCATTTCTACAGAGCATAGTTGGTGGGTTCCTTGGAGGCTGCCCACTCAGGCCTTCTAAGCTTCCCCCACCCACTGACAGTCTGGGCCCACAGCACCTCAGCCGTCACAGGCTCCTCTGCCCTGGTGGAATGGGCACATAACAAGGGTTTGCCTCTAGTGCTATCACTTGCCAAAACAGTAACTGAAGGCTGTGATTTGTGTTCCAAAACCAAACATTGGCATACCATAGTTGAGGTCATTTTGCAAAAGGTAGGGATAAACCCTTCTATGTTAATTACATGTAACATTCCCATCACTGCCAAGCCACTAGGAAGGAGAGATTATAGCTCAAAAAACAAGCATTGGAATGGTTGGGGTCAATTTAGAAGTGAAGGAAAGCTTCATCTGGTGGATGCTAGTCACATAAAAAAAAATTACCTCTATTTACTCTGCCATGATTGCCTATTACCCATATAAGCACAACACCTGAGCTGACAAAAATGACATAAAGCGAGCCTTGAGAGAAAGCATTATGCTATCTCTCAGCAAGGAAGAAACAACACCAAGTCTGGCTGTCATGATACAAGTAGCAGCCACAGAAGCTGGTACTTGCTGACTGGTGCAGTGTTAATATTCATGCTGGCTCTGGGTTTTAATAGTTTTGCTGGCTGCATGGATCATAGGCTTACTTACTGACCCACCAGATTCACCATGTCAGGCCCAGGAAAGGTCAAACAATATTAACCTAATTCTAAAATTGTACCCCGGGATGGGACAAAGGAGATTGTTGGTTGTTAGTCCTCAATCATCTGCACCCAATGTGTCATTGAGCCTGGCTAAGGACCTAAAACCACCTGACCTATATATTAAGGAAATCCACTGGCACCAGTATATAAGTGATTCTTGACCCAGGCATAACCTAAATAAGATTCTCATACAGCACAAGTGGTATCATGAGTATAATAAAATCAAATCTACATAACTAATTGTTCTCTACCCCAGAACAATTAGCCATGCAGATTTTATTTGATTATATTAATATGTACCACTGGACATATTAATCTATGTAAAAGACTTAGATTGCAAAGAGGGCTTACAAAAAAAATTAGCACCAAATTGGCATATTGTCATATAAGTGTGAACAAAGCATATTCTTCCTGTGGAGGGAAGTTCAAAGGGCCACATGGGAATGAGCACCCAGAGGCTTTGCTAGGTTTGTCCTAAACAACCTCTTAAAACCTAGACAACCATTTTACAAAACATACATAGATATCATGACTAGAGTTACCCAATGATATTTAAAACTCCATAATGAAATTCTCCATACTTTATGGATTGCTACATGGTAAGGATACCTACCCCCTAGTTGGTCCCCAGTGATCACCACTTAGTCTCACATGACATTGCCCAAGCCTACAAGTTTGTTGATGGAGATGACACCATCTAAGACCATCACTGTGGGTCGCCCTCCACTGTTCCTCTCACCCCAACAATTCAGAGCAAACCCTATGCTAGAGCCAGCCGATAAACCCAGATGCTGCCTTGAAAATTGGGGGGAAAAAAATCTACCTGTCAGACTACCATCTGCCTTAAATGACGGACTGCTTAATCATGAGCCCCTCTTCCTTATGTGAAGCTTGTTGCTGTGAGTCAACCCCCATGATTATAAAGCCACCTTGCACTTTGCCACCCCCTACTAGCAAGCTAAACATTGTATCTCTGATATCACACAGCAGGGCAATTTCCAACATCTGTGGGCCCTCAGCGTCTTTCCCTGTGTTCTACCCTCATCTCCCTATATGCTAATTTGGGCTAATACAATAGCACATAGATTCCCTAGCCCAGGTAGTCTTGGATAACTACCTAATCTTAGACTACCTCTTGGCCATAAAAGGGGTTGTCTGTGCTACAAAAAAAAACCCATATCCAGCAGTATGTATATTAATAACTTGGAGTAGGTCAAAATCAACTTACAAAAGATGGCTCAAGAGATCAAGACATTTCACAGTACAACCAAGGTTTTTCAACAAACACCTAAGATCCAAAAAACCCTCCAAAATTTCCTCCTAGCCCCTCCCTGAAGTGTGGGGTGAATGGCTCCACAAAGTTCTCTGGTTCTTAGTTTTACTATATTGAGATTTTTATAATAACCAATATCCTCAGGTGCCCTATGCACTGGCTCAATGATGCTTTGCCTCTGGTAGTAAATATATCAGCCACCCAAATTGGCACAATCCTTCAATTGAATGCTGCTAAGGCAACAAGGGGTAGATTGTTATAATTATCAAATTTTTTGTGTGCTTTCTCAGCATCCATCTCACTTTGCCTAAGCACTTGATTCAACACTAATCTTTGGCCTAGTTAATAAACAACTTTCCAGCTCTGAGGAATAAACTCCCCCAAAACACATACTCACATATGTAGCCACCATCCATACGATCCATAAATCTCATCCAAAATCCAAAGCTGGTCCCAAATGATAAGCTAACCATCCCCACCACGCTTGGATCCCCAGACCCCTCCCCTTTTTCCACCATTGCTTTCAACTAACCAATCCTTGACTCTCATGGGAAACCTACTAACTTCCACTCTTGAACCATAATGAAGGCACAAGACCATGGGTCCCTCTTGTTCTGCATGTATGCTCCCTACCTGCTTGTTGAGGCACTCAAGATGATTGTGCTTCCCATAGCCCCCTCTGGCACCCCTTTCTCTCTGGAACCTGTGAGTAACACGCTATCTATTCTCATGCGTTATGGCCCAAGTTTCCCAGTGTGTCACATCTGACCTCCACCCAGACCCACATTTAAAATCCAGCTTAACTAGTTCAAAATGGAAAAAAGAAGAAAGAAGAAAGAATGAAAGAATGAAAGGAAGGAAGGAAGGGAGGGAGGGAGGGAGGGAGGGAGGAAGGAAGGGAGAGAGAGAGAAAAGAAAAAGATAAGGAAAAAAAAAAGAAGAAAAAAACAAGAAAATAAGAATAAAAGGAAAAGAGTAAAACTGTTTTTTTTTTTTGCAGCAGCAGCAGTTTGAACTAATTGGATTCATTGGACTTTTTTTTTTTTTTTTTTTTTACCATTGTCTCACTCTTTGTATTCTCTAACAAAGGAAGATATTCTACTGAAATGTCCTTCCCTGCCTCAGCTATACAAACTAGAGATGTAGCTATCAGTGCATACAATATTTTTAAAATAACTTTATTTCAAATTCAAAGTATAAAATAACAAAAAAAAGCAGATCATCAAGTTATGGAAGCATTACTCTTAAAAAGTTCTGTCCAGGAACTTTTAGCTCATCTAATTCCAACTACTAGTTCAATTATTCCTCTACTGTTCAGAGAGATACACAGATGAGCACCCATTAGTTAAATTATATGGTCAAGATCACCTTAATAATGAAAAAAAAAAAGAGAAATAACACTTAATCTATTTATATCTCACAAAACAAAACCCATATTCTTTTTTCTTTGAACTTTAGCATTAATATAGTACCAATTTTTCTTTTGCTACTAAAATATTACAATGTTTTTGTTAACTATAGCCTATAGTTATTATTAAATTAGTTATATTTTCCTATGTATCACCATATCCTTAAGACTTTGTAGTAGAATAGCATTTCCTGTATTTATATTATTAACCACAATCTTTACCTACTGCCAAAATCATTGTTATGCATTCCCTATATTATCATCCAGCTGTCCTCAAACTAACATTAATCTCCCTAGACTACCTGATTCAGCCGCAATCACATCCATAAATCAAGTGTTTGTTACATTCATTGTAATGTGTTACCATCAAGTACAACAATTACCACATATTTATATTTGACCTCATTAAACATTTGCTAAATGGTTTCACAAGTTCACCTAATTTTCATCTTGCATACATACCTGCATGAGATTTTGGAAGACAAGAACATGCCCAATGGAGTAGAAACTACAATTTCAGCTAGTAAGAATGGCAAGAAAAGATTTTGTTTCCCTTGTGGCTGCTGAAGCAGATCCCCAGGATCTGATTCTTTATACTGTCTACGGCAAGAGGAAGATATGGGAGAGGACAATGGGAAGATGGTGGAGTAGGGCACTCCAAGACTCAGTCCTTTCATCACAGCAACTATTAAATAGGCAGAAACTGTTTAAAAACAACTATTCTGAAGCTTCAGAGGCGAGAAAATCATTGTAGATCATCCAGCGATGATCTACAATAGGATGAGGCTACTAAATTAAGGTAAAGAACAGTAACTCCCTCTCACCACCTGGTGGCTACTGGTGGCAGGCTGATATGGGGTTCAGCACCAAATTAAACAGATATAAAGTACTTGTACATAGAAAACCACAAAACATTGCTAAAAACATATCAAAGAACACCTTAATAAAGGTAAGGCATTCCTTGTTCATTTATTAGAAGATTAAATATCATTGAGATTTCAATCCTACCCAAATCAATTTATAGATTCAATGTAATCCCAATAAAAATTCCAACAACCTTCTTTGCAAAAATAGAAAAACCAATCATCAAATTTAAGGATAAATTTAAAGAAGGATAAGGGGCTCCAAATAGCTAAAGCCATCTTGAAAAAAGAATGAAGCTAGAGGACTCACACGTCCTCATTTTAAAACTTATCACAAAGCCGAAGTTGTCAAAACAGCATAGTACTGGCACAAGGGCAGACATATTGACCAAAGGAATAGAATTGAGAACTCAGAAATTAATTCTCACGTTCATGGCCAACTGATTTTTGACAAGGGGACAAATACCACTCAAGCTGGAAAGAATAGTTTCTTCAACAAACAGTGCTGGGGAAACTGGAACCAGATCTCCACTTCCAAAAAAAAAATTTTTAAAAATCAGGAAAGAAAAGAAATAAAGAAAAAGAAGATCCCTACCTCACACCTTATAAACAACTAAAAAAATGGATCAAATACTTAAATATAAGAACCAAAGAGACAGAACTATCAAACTCCTAGAAGAAAACATAAAGAAGCATATTTAGGACCTTGTTTTAGACAATGCTTTCTTAGATCTTTTACCCAAAACACAAGCAACAAAAGGAAAATTAGATAACTAGGACCTCATCAAAATTAAAAACTTTTGTACCTTAAAGGATTTTATCAGGACAGTAAAATGAAAATATACACAATGAGAGAAAATATTTGGAAACCACATGACAGATAAAGGTTAATACCTAGACTATATGAAAAAATCCTTCAACTTAACAACAAAACGACAAACAATCCAATTTGAAAATGGACAAAAGACTTGAATAGACATCTCTCCAAAAAAAGATATACAAATGGCCAAAAAGCACATGAAAAGATGTTCAACATCATTAGCCATCAAGGAAATGTAAATCAAAACCACTTTAAGATACCATTTCATACCCATTAGAATGGCTGCTATTAAAAATGGAAAATAACAAGTATTGGAAAAGATTTGGAGAAATAGAGACATTTATTCATTATTTGTGGCAATGTAAAATGTTTCAGCTGCTTTGGAAGACAGTTTGGTTCCTTTGAAAGCTATATATACAGCTATCATATGACCCAGCAATACTACTACCAGGTATATACCCAAAGAATTGAAATCAGGGACTGAAATAGATATTTATGCATCGAGGCACCAATGTTCATAGTGACATTATTCACAATTGCCAGAAGTTGGAAGCAGCCCAAGGGTCCATTAACCAAATAACGGGTAAATAAATTGTGATTTATATATACAAAGAAATATTATTCAGCTGTAAAAAGAAATGAAGTCTTGAAATGTGTGGCAATATGGATAAACCTGGAGACACAGTGGTGAATGAAATAAGCCAGAAATAAAAATACAAATATTATCTGATCTCACTGATTTGAAATAATTAAAGTGAACGAATTCATAGAGTCAGAATCTAGAATATAGGTTACCAGAGGATGGGGTGGGCATAAGTAATGGGAATTTAAGGCTTAAAATCTACAGACTTCTTATTTGGAATGATGGTAATGGATGGTGGTGATGGTAGCATAACATTGTAAACATAACAACACTGAAATTTACATCTGAACGTGATTAAAAGTAGAGATATTGGATTATATATGGTAATAAAGTAAAATTTAAAAAATAAAACCCCAAGGCACTAATACTATAGAAACAGTGAATCCTAAATTAAACTATAATTTATAAAAAATTAGCTATAATTGTATAGTTAATAGTACAATTATAAAATTGTTCTATCATCAATTGTAACAAACGTTCCACACCATGGCAGAGTGTTAATAGTAAGGTCATATTTGGCAGTCCTGTATTTTATGCATGATAATTCTGTAAGTCATAACTTCTCTAATAAAGAAAACAATAGAGGCAGATATGGATATTGAGTCTTACTGGTGTAAGTAACAGCAAAAGCAATTTAGTTCTGTTGCTTTATCATGTCCATATCTGAACATAGGTAGTTTAAGAACTCAGATTTTATAGGCTGGAAAGTTGGTGCCTTGTTTTGCAGTATGTAGGAAGGAAGAAAATATACTACTTAAAACTATGCTGAGAGGGGGGAAGGTAGTTGAAAAAACATTTCACAACAGGGCAGGGTTTTAGTGGGGGGACGATGTATGGGAGCCTTGCATGATGATATGAATGTTTGTTTGGTAAGTTCGCAACTTTAACTATACACTTATTATTTATGTATGTTCATGTATGAATGATATACTTCAATAAAAATTTTTTAAATGAAAATAAAAATCCTTCATCACTGTTCCCAGCTTGTGGCTTGCCCTATGGAATTTGGACTTGACCATCCCCAGTCATGTAAGCCAATTTCTTTAAAAATCTCCTGTCAGTTCTGTTTCCCTAGAGAACCCTGACTAATATTATATCATCTATATCTATATTTGTATTGTATTTCTATGAAGAGAGATTTAATATAGGACATGGGTTATTTGACAAGGGAGATTAATATATCTGAATACCTTAGGGCAAGCTGTAAGCTGGAAATTCCAATGAAGGTAAAGTTGAATTCCCCAGGAGAAGCTGGTTGACCGAAGTAGAGGCAAAAATTTTTTCTGACTTCAGAAATCCTAACTTTTAAGTCCCCCAACTGATTAAATCAAGAGACTCCCCTTATTTGCTGATGGCAATCTAATCTGTTGATTGTAGATACAATCAGTAAAAGATGCTATCAACTGACTATAAATGCAAATAAATCTACAAAAACCTCCACAGTGGTTTGTGCTTGACCAAACTACTGGACTCCATAACCTATCCAAGTTGGTACATGAAATTAACCATTCCAAGAAGAAAACAAAGTATATGGGCTAATATGTCAAAATTTTATTTTCTTGGAGGAAGAATTTCTACCACACCTGAGCTGGTAAAATAGCCCTACAACATTTCCAATGATTAATTTCATTGGGAATTGGTGAGAATTGACAATTTTTATTAATTTTTAACTATATTAAGTATCTTAGAATATGGAAGTGACAAAAAGAATTATCTTCTTTGATGAAATATTTTATCTTCCCTTTCCAGAGATACTAAGTTTATTAAACATTCCTTAACTCTTTTTTGGGTTCTTAGAAATTTATGCTTCTTGGATTTATGCTTCTTTACAGGCTTAATCTCAGAAGTAATTAAGAGCACTTTGTCTAAATTAAATGAAATGAAATACTTAGAAAATAGAACATGTTTTAGCAGCCTGAGATAAATTAGACTTCCCAAAAATCTTGTACAAATTTGAAACTGCCTTAATAAACACATGACATAATCTGAAAATTCCCATACACAATGAACTTTGCCAATTTGACTCTAGGAGAAAAAAGATTGAGACAATTTGCTTACTAAAGCACCAAAGAAGAAAAGAGAAATGGAACTTTCCTGTGCAAAATTTCAAAAAAATTATATATAAAAATGGCAATACTTGAAAAATATACTTCTATTTTTATACATTATATTGGTATCTGTGAAAAGTGACTTATTTAAAAGTATCAATTTGGACAATTGCTATATTTTCTCAATTCATTTATTTTGAAATGATAATCTATTAACCTTTATGTCATTTAAAGTATATCTCAAGAGTTAAAAGAAGATTTAAATCTATAAATGCTATATAAATCTTGTAAAAGGATAATTGGTCTTTAATGAAAACCATAAGATCAGAACATTGCTAAAAGTTTTATATATTTTTAAAAAAGATAGCAGGTTCTTAAAAACTTGACATATCATTTAATATGGCCTCTTACAAACAAGTTATTTAAATTTCAGCTAAAAAACAACTGGAGAAGAGACTTCCAGTTGACCAAGATGGTGATGTGAGATGCTCCAGGGTTCTGTTTTCCCACAGAATATTTGAACCACTAAGAAAAACAGGCAGAGCCATCCTCCTAAGAACACTAGAAAAAAGTTATTCCAGAGAGTTGAATCAAGAAAAGGACAATTTATAAACTGTAGGAAAAGCTTGAGGCCATTGTGGAAAAAGTTTTGCAGTCCTCAGAAAGTACAGAATTACCATATGACCCTGAAATCCAACTCCTGAATATATACCCAAAAGAAATGAGAGAAGGGATGTTAACAGATATTTGTGCACCAGTGCTCACAGTGACGTTATTAACAATTGCCAAAAGATAGAAGTAGCCCAATAGTCCATCGGCAAAAGAATGGAAAAAGAAAATGTGGTGATAGAAGTAATGGACTACTATCCAACTAGAGAAAGGAATGAAGTTCTAATACACTCATCAACATGGATGAAACTTGAAAGTATGTTTAAAGAGATCATTGAGACACAAAAGGGCAAATATTGGTTGATCTCAGTTACATTAAATAATTAGAATATGCAAATTCATAAAGTCAGAAACTAAGATACAGCTTACCAAGGGAAGAGATAGTTAATGCTTATTTGGTACAGAGTTTCCATTTAGAGTGATGGAAAATTTTCATCATGGGTAGTGGTGAGAGCAGCACAATATTGTGAATGCAACTATTACCACAGAATAGTATATTTGAAAATTATTAAAAAGGAAAATGGGAAATATTAGGTTATATATGTTATCAGAATAATATTTAAAAAACATATGACTATACAATGTAAACTGTGAGCCCTAATGTAAAATATGGACTACAGTTAGAAGAATAATCAGAATAATATTGTTTCATCAATTGTAACAAAATACCATGCTAATACAAAATGTTTATAATAAGGCAACACTATGTATGTGTGGGAGGATATATCAAAATGCTGTCATTTCTGAATGATTTTGCCATAAACCCATAACTTCTCTGAAAAAAAATTTAATAAATCATATTGATTACAAATAGCTTAATTGCCTTCTAGAACAACAACCAAAAATTCTTTAAAAGATCAATTCCAACATTCTTTAAAGGAAAACAATAGTATTCAGACTTCAACAATATCAGGTTTATAATATTTATCTAAACAAAAATAATAAGAAATATAAATAAGCAAATATGAGAAAAAAGGAATAAACACATGAACATGTTTAAAAAAAAACTCTACGTATACATTTTGTTCTCCTTTAAAAAATTCTTTAAAAGGTAGTTGACCAGGAAGCATATATAGCTCAAGTAGTTGAGCGCCTGCTCCCTATGTACAAGGATCTAGGTTCAATCCCTGGTACCACATAAAAACAAACAAACAACACGAAACAAAAGATAATTGACCATTTAAAGCAAAAACAATAGCATTAGGTTATAAGGTTTATAATTATGTAGAGGGAGGGAAAGTATACTGTATTAGTCAGCCATACCATTACATATACTTAGTTTCCTGGCTACTGAAGCAAACACCATAAAATGGGTTGGCTTAAACAATGGTTATTTATTGGTTAATGGTTTTGAAGCTAGGAAAAGTCCAAAATCAAGTCATCCAAATGGTGTTTTCTTCCACAAGACTATATCTTTCTGGGGCTGGCTGCTGGGGCTTCTTGGTTTTCGGCTTTTCTGTCACATGGCAATGCACATGGTAGCCTTTCCAGGCTTCTCTGGATTACATTGACTTCCAAGTTCTGGCTGCTCAGCTAAGGCTTTCTCTCCCTATAAACCTTTCCGTGATAAGTTTAAGACCCTTTCTAATTCAGTTGGACAACACCTTAACTGAAGCAATCTCATCAAAAGGTCATATTTACAATGCATTCATACCCACAGGAATGGATTAAGCTTAAGCACATGTTTTTCTGAGGTGCATAAATCCAAGCTGTCAGAGTCACCCCTCTGGACCCGAAAAAGACATGCTTTTTCCACATGCAAAATACATTCATTCCATTACAACATCATAGAAGCCTTAATTAATTTAATTAACAATGCTATGTACATAGTTTCATCAAAATTGGTTATTGGTGTGTTCCATCCTGGGACAATTCCCCTCTGCCTGTGGTCCTGTGAAACCTAGAAAATAAGATATCTGCTTGCAATGTACAGTGGAGTGACAAGAATAGGATAAATATTTAGCACTTCAAAAGGTAGAAATTGGAAGAAAAATAGGAGTCATGGGTCTCTAACAATCCTGAAACTCAACAGGGCAAACTCAATTAGATTTTAAGGCCTGAGAGTTATCTATAAATCAATGTTTTATCCTCCAGGCTCCACCCCTTCCAAGTGCTTGTGTAATGGTCATACTCTGAACACTGAGGTGAAGGCCCTACCATTTTCAAATCTTTTGTTACAACTAATAAATAAATAAATAAATAAATAAATAAAACCTCACCCCACTATCGTTACTTTAGCAGTCACCATTTATGGATTAAGAATGACATTTACTTCTTGAAAGAGGAGAGGAATTGTTAGGAAAAACAAGAGGAATAAAGAATAATATTGTGTTAGATAATAAGAAACAGTGTGTCAGCATAAACAGAAGGGAACTGGGTTTCTATGAGAAAAAAATGTAAGGGAGAAAGTACAGAGAAATGACAAGTGAAAGACAATGTACTCAGTGTGATAATAATTGCCAGATACAGAGCTGTTAAGACAGAATGTGCTCATTTTTGAAAGAAAGAAAGGAAAGCACAATGATTTATTCCTTTTATCCAATAGACACTTATTCTAAATAATGGAACAAACAATATAAATTTCTATTAATATATCAGTTGAAGCTATTTTACTGAGATCAATATGAATTACTGAAATAATTTTGACACAATGGCCTGATGTGGATGACAAATGATGCACTTGGGAATAAATTTACTCTGCCTATCAGGTATTCTGCCATTAATTTGGTAGCGAATGATTAGTAATCCTTTTTAAAAGCAAGTAAGGGACAAGATACAATCTAGCTTGAAGTGCTTGGCACAAGCTGGTTAGGCCCTGGGTACCCTGATATTACAATATAATCAGTAATTGTCACAGCAATTGTTTCTGTATTCTTTATATCAGAAATAGGCTTGAATGTAAAATAGGCTTGAATGTAAAGACAGCATTTTGCTTGCATCTGTCAAGCAGAATAAATTTTTATTTATTTATTTATTTGTTTGTTTGTTTGTTTATTTATTTTAGTTGTAGCAAGAGGTTTGCATGGATCTAGCTTCAAAGTTCCACAAGGTTCCTCTCGTGACATATATTTGGAAATCAGAAGTTAGCTAGGTAAAATGTTCATTAGACCAATACAATTAGCCTTCTGGCTTCCTGGGTCTTCTCTTTCAGCTTCTGGATTCCTCTCTAACTCTGCAGTTTCTTTCTGTGTCTGTGGCTTTTTATTCCTCCATTTATAACATACTCCTATAAGAGGTTTAAGACCAACCCTGGGTCTTACCCTACTGCAATGATCTAATCAAAAGGAAGGTCCCTTAACTGAATCTAATCAAAAGATCCCATCTACAATAGGTTTGCATGCACAAGAATGGATGAGCTTTAAGAAGAGAATTTTCTGGGGTCCACAAAAGGCTCAAACTGCCACAAGCATTCTCTCTAAATATACACATATGTTAAAATTACAAATTTCATAGCAAAGATAATGGAGACATTTTGTAATGTATCAAGATAAAAATATTAATATCTAATTTTCACCTGAAAAATTGCTAAGATCAATTATACTGAAAAAATAAAAATTGAATTCATAGAAATGGCTGGATTTCTCAAACTTAAAAGTATTGCCATCAAAGATAAAAAGCAAAATCAAAGATAATACCAAGTAAGAACCAGAAGCAAACCTCTCTGTTGGTTTTTGTTTTTATGTCTTAACTTCTTTCCTGATATTAAAAATAACTGTTTAAAAGTTTGACCAAATATATTTACACTTTGATTGATTCATTTATAGCTATCTCCTAAATAAGAAATTTGCAGTAATAGAGCTATGCAAACATTTCCAATATCTTTACAATTTATTTTACTTATAGGATAAGAAGTTTTTCCACCTAATTTCCCTCTTGCCTGAGCATTTAATTTGTGCTAAAACCACTGATACTTTTATGAAAAAAGGACCCATTTTACCAGAATAGACAGTCTTTGCATTATATAATAAACAGACTTTTAACTCTGAAAAAGCAATATTAACTTTTACATTTTGTATGATATTTTTACCCTATCCAAACCATCTTTTTGTGATATAGAAACTGTTTCAAAGAGACCAGAAGTGTCGCACTGTTTGAGAACTGGGTACTTTCATACTGATATAATTAATTATAATTGAAACTTACCACATTTTTTTTCAGCTCAAGAATATGTGGTATCCTGAAAATTGTTGCCAGTTGTTTACACATAATATGAAATATATGTTCAGTGAAACATTCACGTAGACATTTCTCTAGCTTACAAGGCTTCAAAGAATCCAAGTAAATGAGGTATTATTAAATCTAGTGTTTTGAAATAGAAACTCATATGCACTGGCTTATATTTAGTGAATTTCATCATATTGTCTTAAATAACTCCTTATCAACTATGCAAATTGAAACAGTTAAATATAATTGAAATCCATATCAGGAAAATAAACAATCGCTTGCTCTAACACTAGTTGCCTGTTTTCTTCTGTAGTTAAAGCCAATCAACTTTAGGCTCACTTAAAGTAAAATGTTTAAAGTAGGTAGTATTTTTCTGATATTTCCTATTGCTAAGGTTATGACAATATTGGAATATTGTTTACGGAGAAGACTATATTTAAGTAAACTATTTCTAGACATTTTCCTTGAATATAATAACCTTTATAAAAACTCATGTTTAAGGACATGATTTAATATACCCTTTCAACCACTGTCATACCCATGTAATAGCTCTGCTAGTTGAAAACAGTTATGTGTTTTCACCTTTTCTATTCATTTCCAAAGATTTACAAACAACCTTTTTACCAATTCCGCACAGATTAACTTTTAGCTTTCCATTCTCTACCCTCATTCTTATTTTCTAGTGACCCACATTCTAATTATTAACTCTATGAGTTTACAGAATATATTCAGTTTATAATACAGCAATCATACAGTATTTGTCCTTTTATGTCTGGCTTACTTCACTCAACATAATGTCCTCCAGGTTCATCCATGTTGTCATATGCTTCACAGCTTCATTTCTTCTTACAGCTGCATAATGTTCCATCATATGTATACAATGTAATATTTTTAACCACTAACCGGTTAATTGACACCTGGGTTGATTCCAACATTTGGCAATTGTGCATAATGCTACTATGAACATTAGTGTGCAGATGTCTGTTCATGTCACTGCTCTCAGTTCTTCTGGGTATATACCTAGTAATGGTATTGCCGGGTCACATGGAAAGTCTATATTCAACTCCTTAGGAACTGCCAAACAGAACTCCACAGTGATTCACTATTTTACATTCCCACCAAAAGTGAATAAGCATTCTTATCACTCCACATCCTCTCCAACACATGTAGTTTCCTGACTTTTTAATAGTGGCATTTTTAATAGATATCTTATTGCAGTTTTTATTTGCATTTCCCTAATCTTAGTGATGTTGAACAGTTTTTCATGAGTTCTTTTACCATTTGTGTTTCTTCTTTGGACAAATGTCTGTTCAAGTCTTTTGCCCATTTTTTTAATCAGGTAGTGTACTAGTCAGCCAAAGGGGTGCTGATGCAAAGTACCAGAAATCTGTTGGCTTTTATAAACGGTATTTATTAGGGGTAGAAGCTCACAGTCACAAAGGCCTAAAGAGTCCAACTCAAGGTACCATAATAGGTACATTCTCACCCAATGTCATTGGCCATGTGTTGAAGTAAGATGGCTGCCAGTCTCTGCAAAGGTTCAGCCTTCCTCTGCCTCTTAATGCTCTGTGGTCCCAGCTTCTTCCAATCTCAGCTGTAGGCTGGAGGGCTCATCTCTCTTCCCAGGGCCTCTGCAGTCTAATGAGCTGTCTCTCTTCTTTTATGTTCTTCTTCTCTGTGTATTTACTTCTGTGTGAGCATCTGTTTTATCTCCAAGGGGGCTGGGAATTGACTCCGAGTTGCATTCTAATTATGTGGTTGGATCAGAGCCCTAATCTTAACATAATTTAATCAGAAGTCTCAGCTGAATCTAATACAATCAAAGGGTTATCATGCCAGAGGAACCAACCAGTTTACAAACATAATCTATATTTCTTTAAGGAATTCATAAATAACAAACTGCTACAGGTTGTTTGTCTTTTTATTGTTGTTATAGTATCCCCTTATAAATCATGGATATTAAACCCTTATTGGATAAGAGATTTCCAAATATTTTTTCCCATTGAATCAGCTGCCTTTTCATCCTTTTGACAAAGTCCTTTGAGGCACAAAAGTGTTTAAATTTGATAAGACCTCATTTATCTATTCTTTTGTTGCTCTTACTTTGAGTGTAAGGTTTAAGAAATTACTGCCTACTACAAGATCTTGAAGATGTTTTCCCACATTTTCTTCTAGGAGTTTTATGGTTGTTACTATTGTATTTAGGTCTTTGCTACATTTTGAATTAATTTTTGTATAATATGTGAGATATAGGTCCTTTTTCTTTCTTTTGGATATGGATAACCAGTTCTTCCAGCACCATTTGTTGAATAGACTGTTCTGGCCCATCTGGGAGCATTTGTCAGACTTTTCAGCAATCACTTGACCATAGAGCTGAGGGTCTATTTCTGAGTTCTTGATTATGTTCTAGAATCACTATGCCAGTACTATGCTGTTTTTACCACTGTAGATAAGTATTATGCTTTAAGGTCAGGAAGTGAGAATCTTCTAACTTTGTTCTTCTTTTTAAAGACTGTTTCAATCTCTTTATTTGTGATTGGTTCATTGAGTTCTTCTGTTTCTTCTAGGGTCAAAGTAGGTTCATTGTGTGTCCAGAAATTTTTAATCTCATCTACATTGTCTAGATAATATGTAAATTTTTACATCTCACCTACACTTTTGGCCTACAATTGTTCATAGTATCCTCTTATGAGCTCTCTTATTTCTGTGGGGTCAGTGGTAATGTACACCCTCTTATTTCTGATTTTATTTATTTGCCTCTTCTTTCTTTTTTTCTTTGTAACTTTAGCTAAGTGTTTGTTGATTTTGTTGATCTCAAAGAATCAACGCTTAGTTTTGTTGATTCTCTCTATTGTTTTTTTGTTCTCAATTTCATTTATTTCTGCTCTGATCTATTTCTTTCCTTCAGCTTGGTTTTGGATTACTTTGCTGTTCTTTTTCTAGTCCCTCCGGATGTGCATTTAGGTCTTCAAGTTTAGCTTTTTCTTTTTTAATGTAAGCATTGAGAGCTATAAATTTCCCTCTCAGCACTGCCTTTCCAGTGTCCCAAAGGTTTTAATATGTTGTGGTCTTATTTTCTTTCCTCTCAAGATATTTTCTGAATTCCTTGCAATTTCTTCTTTGACCCACTGATTATTTAAGAGTGTGCTGTTTAATCTCCATATATTTATGAATTTTCCCTTTTCCCATCTGTTTTTGTTTTCCAGCTTCATTCCGTTATGATCAGAGAAAGTGTTCTGTGTAATTTCAATCTTTTTAACATTTTTGAGACCTATCTTATGAACCAGCTTATGGTCTATCATGAAGACGAATCCATGAGCACTTGAAAAGAAAGTGTATCCAGCTGTTTTGGGGTGTAATGCTCTATAAATGTCTGTTAGGTCTAGTTCCTTTATTATGTTATTCAAGTTCTCTGTTTCTTTATTTTTCTGCCCAGATGTTCTATCTTATACTGAAAGTTGTATTGACGTCTCCAACTATTATTATAGAGACATCTATTTCTCTCTTCAGTTTTACCAGCATGTGCCTCATGTATCTTGGGACACCCTATTTGGGTGCATAAATATGTAATATAGTTATTCCTTCTTTGTGAATTGCCCCTTTTTAAAATATGTAGTGACATCTTCATTCCTTATAAGTTTTGCATTTAAAATCTATTTTGTCTGATATGAGTATTGCTGTTGCAGCTCTGTTTTGATTTCTATTTGCGTGGATTACCTTTTTAAAACCTTTCACTTTCAACCTGGTTGTGTCCTTACATCTAAGGTAAGACTCTTGTAATCAGTGTATTGATGGCTCATATTTTTAAAAATCTATTCTATCAGTCTATGTCTTTTGTTTAGGAAGTTCAACCCATTGATGTTCAATGTTATTACTGTAAAGGTTATCCTTTGCTTTCCATTGTCATATCTTACTATTGTCTGTTTTGTTTTTTTTTTTTTTTAAGCCTTTAATTTATCCTTCCTAATATTCTTCATTTCTACACTCTTCTCGAAGTCGTGTACTCTTGTTTCTTCCTTTCAGGCTGCAGCACTCCCTTTAGTTTCTCTTATAATTCTGGTGTTTTGGTAACACACTCTCTCTGTTTCTGTTTGTCTGTGAAGACTTTAAACTCACCCTCATTTTTGAAGGACACTTCTGCCAAATGCAGAATTCTTAGCTGAAAGTTTCTCTCTTTCAATACCTTAAATGCACCATACTACAGTCTTCTTGCCTGCATGGTTTATGATGAGAGGTCAGCACTTAATCTTATTGCAGTTCTCTTGTATGTGAAGCTTTGTGTTTCTCTTGCTGCAATCAGAATCCTTGATTTATTTCTGATATTTGTCATTCTGAACAGGAGGTGTCTTGAACTAGTTCTGTTCATATTTATTCTGATTGGAGTGCATTATCCTTCTTTGATATTTTTATTTATGTCTTTCATAAGAGTTGTGAAGTTTTCACTTATTATTTCCTCAAATATTCTTTCTGCCCCTTTTCCATTCTCTTCTCCTTTTGGGACACCAACAATGCATATCTTTGTGCATTTCACATTTTCACTCAATTCCCTGAGTCCTTGTTCCATTTTTTCCATTCTTTTCTCTTTCTGGTCTTGTGTTAGTCCACATAAGGTGTGCCAATGCAAAGTACCAGAAATCTGTTGGCTTTTATAAGGGGTATTTATTTGGAGTAAAGATTTTCACTCCTAGGCTGTGGAAATTCCAAATCAAGGTACCATAAGAGGTACTTTCTCACCAAAGTTACCTGCCATGTGTTGAAGTAAGATGGCAGGCAATCTCTGCTGGAATCAGTCTTCCTGTCTAGGCTTCCTCTTCCTCTGAGACTTTGTGGGCCCCGCTTCTTCAAAAATCATCCATAGGCTGGCATGGGGCTTGTTTTTCAGAGCTTCCTACATCAGTCTCAGCTCTCTTCGCAAGGTCAGCTCTAAGCTATCAGGCAAATGATGCATCTCTCTTTGGAACTTTTGCTGTGTGAGATTTCTCCTTTCTGTCACATGACAGGTTAAAGAATGACAAAGTTCTGTCCTCTGTATCTTCTTGAGTCTGTCTGTCTGGTGAGTGTTCATTTACTTCAGACCCAGCAAGAGGGTGAGGTCTCAACCTGAGTCATGCCTTACTGACTTGGTTGAATCAAAAAGGTCTATCTCAATTTTAACAGGTAATCTAATTAAAAATCTCTCAGTTGAATTTCATATAAACAAAGGGTATTACAACCAGAGGAAGAGATTAGTTTATAAACATAATGTTTCTCTTTTTGGGATTCATAAAATTATCTCAAACTGCCACACTCCTCCCTCTGTATCCCAAAAAGGCATTCCAATACTCAAAAATCTGAAATCATTTCAGTAGCAATGCTAAGTACAAAACCACATCAAAATCAATTATAGGAATACAGTTTGTCTTGGGGCTGGCTGTAGATCTGTAAAATTTACAAAACAACTTATCTGCTTCCAATATACAAATTAGGCACAGACATAGGATATACACTTGCATTACCATAAGGAGAATTTGGGAGGGAAACATGCTTCATGGGTCCCCAAATTTTCCAAAAAAACAGCAGGGCATACTCCATTAGATTTCAAAGTCTGAGAGTCATGCATAAAACAAGTGTTTCTTCTTCTTCTTGGGGACTCATGGGGGCCCACTCTTTTCACAGGCTTGCACAATGGCCATTTTCTCAGTTCCACCCTCATCAAGGATCTGGGTGGTGACTGATCTCCAGGCCTCACCTTCCAAGAACATTAGGGTGATGGTCACACTTTACCCAATCTCTGGGGTTACAATCTCACTCCCTTAGTACAGTGAGATGTTGGCAACATTCTTTCTAATCTGTGGCTTACAGGCCCAATCCCTTCAGAACAGTGAAGGGGTGAACTTTCCCTCTGTAATTTATGGGGTACAGGCCCATCCCCTCAGAGCAGTGGGATGGTGAACACACTCTCCCAAACCTGTGGAGAACAGGTCTATTCTCTTCAGAGAAGTGAGGTGGCAACTTTCTCTCCCCAACCACTAGGGAATGTGCTTCACCCTCTCTGTAGCCTGAGAAAGCCAAACTGTCCCTGGACAGTGGGCTGGAACATCCATCCTCTTCCAATGTATCTCTAATCTCACCCATTGTGTCTTTCATTCCCATAAGCACTTTTTTGCAGGCTTTCCAAATGTTTTTTATGCTCATCCAGTGTCTTTTTAATATATCCTATATCTCTTTGATCATATTTTTCTTCAATTCTTTGAACTGATTTAAGAGATTTATGTGATTATCACTGAACATTGTCTTAAATCCTGTATTTCATCAGGATATTTGGCTTGTTTCTTTGGCTGGGCCATCTGTTCCTCTTTCCTAATATGGCTAGTAGCTTTTTGCTGCTGTCTAGGCATCTGAATATACTGGTGTATTTACTCTGATAGTCTATTTCTCTTTTGCCTTGTGCTTCTTTTTTCACAACTGTTCTTTGATTTTTAGTTCAGCTTATTCTGAATCTTTAAAATTGCCCAGCTTAAGTTATTAACATCGGAGTGTAGATTTTCTCCCAGGGGCTGGGGCTAAAGAAAGACCTAAAAGTCGTTTTTCTCCTTGCAATTTCCTTAATGGCCAGCAGACAGTGCTCTTTAGTGAAACTTTCTGTGAAGGTCTTTCTTTCAACCTCCATTTTTCCATATTTCTGGTCTAGCCAGAGCCAAGATTCAAAGTGGGCTCTGCTGGCCAAATTCACTGAAGAAAAACCACTCTCTGCCCTCTGATACACCCATCCTCCTCTTTTTTAACAGCTGAAAGAGAAGAAGACATCTCTTCCATATCAGTCAGCTGCAGTAAGCCAGAAGTATTATCCAGGTTTAATGTCTTAAGGGTGCCATATGGGGGCAATTCCAGGGTGCCACTGGGTTTTAGTAATTCATGTTTGTTGTTTCAGGTTCTTTGTTTCTCTGTAACTCACTCACCTGGAGAATGTGCTGCACAGTTCAGGTCTGCTGACCAAAAAAGTGGGTCCCTTGGGCAGCTTTTGGCCCTTTCTCCATTGTTTTTGTGAGAGAGTTGAGCCCTACTTGCCTACTCTGACACCATCTTCCCAGAACTTCTCTTTTTATTCATTTTTATTAACATGTAATGTTAATAAATTTTTTCAATACAATACTGTAAAAATCCCACAAAATTTTATTGTAATATTTTCCATTTAATTTAATTTTAAAAGTATTATTTGGTTCAATTATTATTGAGTTTTATTAATTTTTGAAGAGATAATTTTAGCTTTTCTTTATTTTCAGTTTAATATTAATTAATGAAAATTTTAAGTATATAATATGGAGTGAAATAATGAACCACTATGTACCCATTACTGACCTTAGACAACTAATAATTAATAGTAAATCATGTTTTATTTACATATACTGACCCATTTCTTCCCCACAACCTCACACATATGGATTATTTTAAAGCAAAAGCATAATTCCTATCTTCTAATCTGCAAATACTCCAATATATATTTCTAAAAGGTAAGGATATTTTTCTTTAAAGATATACATAATACATTAAACAAAATATAAATTAGCAATATTTACTTAATGTTATCAAATATTCAATTACTAAATTACTATCAAATTGCCTTGTTTCATATATTTTTACAATTTTTGTTCAAATTATATCAAAAGAAGATTCACACTTTATATTTGATTAATATGCCTATTAAGTCCATTTTAATCTAGATTCTCCCTCACTTTATAAAATCAAATTTTTTGAAGAAACTGAGAATTTTTCTTTTTAATTTCCCATATTATAGACTTTGCAGAATGCATCTCTGAGGTAACTTTTTCCATGTTCTATATTTCCTATAAACTGTAGATATTGAAGGGGAGGGCCAAGATGGCGTTAGTGTAGGAGGGCGCACACTGCAAGCTCGCAGAGCAAGGCGGATTGGGGACGGGGTCCTGCCCAGGGGTCTGTACTGTGCACGCGTGGAGTGAGAAGCTTGGGACATCTATCTGCACGGATCGGTGGCGTGGACCGAACGGTGGAGATTCGTGAGTTTTGAGGCTGCCAGTGGAGGTTGGCACAGGTGGCTGAGCCCCGCGGTTAGGGAAAATAAAATTAAATTAAATAAAACGGCCATTTGGAGCCGCGGGGGGGCGAAAAAGTTTTATTTTCTGGGGATCTGGCTGCCTGGCGCCCCTTAGACCTTGTGTGAACAGTGCAAACGAGCTAATCAGCACCCGGTGAACCGGAGGGGGGATTTTGGTTGGGAAACGCAGCTGATTTCCCTAGCCACCCAGGGATAAGACCCAGGCTGCTGCGGAGCCAGGAGGAAGGGACACTTACCAAAAAAGGGAGGGTTCTGTTGGAAGGCAGGGAAGGGTATTTTATATTTTTAGACATCGATCTGGCTGCCTGCACCACCCCGTAGCTTTGGGGAGCAGATAAGCCGACCTGAAGCAGCATTAGGCTGAGAGCAGACGCGAATCTGCACTCAAACTGATTTACTGAGCAGCCCGGTGACGCTCGAGCTCGGCGCCAAAAGGGGCGGAATCCGCTGTCTTTAGCACACCTCACTGACTAACATCAGAGCTTCAGCTAACCTGGGGAGTCCGGAGAGTGGGACGTGCTTGATTAATTTTCACGGGCCCAGCTAGGGTCCCTTCCGTAAGGGGGTTGGTCTAGAGGAGGAATTATTTTGGGTCCTGCATTTGGCTAAAAAAATAAAAATTAAAAAAAAAAAAAGTGAGGTCACCTCAACAAATGAAAAATAAATTATTTTTAATTTAGTTTAATAGCTAAAAGCTGCTTCAGGACCTGCATATAGAACCCTGTGGGGAAATTCATTGATAAACACAAGTAGGCAGGAAGGATCCACGTGGACCCTAGGGGATTCATTGACCCCCCTTAGCTCTGTTTGACTGCTTGCCTGTGTGGATCTTTGGTTTCTCTCTGTTACTTTCTGGTCTATTGTTATTATTTCCTTTCTCCTCCCCCCTTCCTTTTTCCTTCTATTTTTTTTTTTTTTTAATAGGTGCTGCCAGCTGGTCGCTTCTTTGCTGGGCTTCTTATTCAGTAATTTCCCACTCGCTGTATATATTGATTCTGTTTTACAAACTATCGCTTATCCTTCCTGCATCTTTCTGCCTTCTGTTTTATGTTGTGGCTCTTAGAGACAACATTTTTTCATAGGCCCACAACTTAAGGGTGTCAATTTCTATCCCATATATTTTGTTTTCTTCTTCTTCTTTTTCCTTTTTTTTTTTTATTAGTATTAACTTTTTCCTTTAAGACCTTTCTTTATTATTTCTCTCCCTCCTCATAATTCTAGCCTTCTAAATCACTATATATATATTCCTCCATTGGTTTTCCCAGTCCATTGTAGGAACTCCATATTTTTTCCTAGTACTCTACACTGCCTACACAAGTTAAATATTCATCTCATTAAGTCTCATTTTGCCCCTCTTCTAACTTTTAACAATATTTTTATTATCCTTCTGCCTTCCTTACACCTTTTGATTCCTCTGGCCCTAACCTTTTGACAAAGATGGACACTACCTATTAGTAAATGAGTAATCTCTCAAGAAGAGAGAACAATCATCAACATTTACACACCTAATCGAGGTGCCTCAAAATACGTGCTGCAAACTCTGGAAAAACTAAGAGGAGAAATAAATTTCTCTACAATTATAGGACTTCAACACACCACTATCATCATTAGACAGAACATCTAGGCAGAGAATCAATAAAGAAACTAAGGCACTCAACAATACATTAGAAGATTTGGACTTAATAGACATATACAGAACACTACACCCAAATACAGCGGGATTTACATTCTTCTCCAGTGCAAATGGAACATACTCCAAAATAGAACACATGCTAGGCCACAAAACAACACTCAATGAATTCAGAAAGATTGAGATTATACAAAGTAATTTCTCTGACCACAATGGAATGAAGTTGGAAATCAATAAGGGCCAGAGAAACAGGTTAGGCACCAGGATATGGAAGTTAAAGAACACACTCTTAGACAAACAGTGGTTCAAAGAGGAAATTTCAAAAGAAATCAGTAACTACCTTGAAACTAATGAAAACAACAACACAACAAATCAAAACCTATGGGATGCAGCGAAAGCTGTCCTGAGAGGGAAGTTCATAGCCATAAATTCATATATTAAAAAAGAAGAAAGAGCTAAAATTGAAGACCTAACTGCACACTTGGAGGAATTGGAAAAACAACAACAAACTAAACCTAAAGGAAGTAGAAAGCAGGAAATAACCAAGATTAGAGCAGAATTAAATGAAATAGAGAAGAAGAAAGCACTGGAAACAATAAACAAAACCAAAAGCTGGTTCTTCGAGAATATCAACAAAATTGACAAACCCTTAGCCAGATTAACAAAGAAAAAGAGAGAACAGATGCAAATATATAAAATAAGGAATGAGCAAGGTGATATCACTACTGACCCCACAGAAATAAAGAGTATCATAAGAGGATACTTTGAAAAGTTATATGCCAACAAGAATGACAATTTAGAGGAAATGGACAAGTTTCTAGAAACCCACAAACAGCCGACATTGATGAAAGAAGAAATTGATGAACTCAACAGCCCAATTACAAGTAAAGAGAAAGACTCAGTCACTGCAAACCTCCCAACTAAGAAGAGTCCAGGACCAGATGTCTTCAGAGCTGAATTCTACCAAACATTCCGGAAAGAGCTAACACCAATTCTACTTAAGCTCTTCCAAAAAATAGAAATAGAAGGAAGATTACCTAACTCATTCTATGATGCCAACATTACCCTAATACCAAAACCAAATAAAGAAACCACAAGAAAGGAAAATTACAGACCAATTTCTCTAATGAACCTAGATGCTAAAATCCTTAACAAAATACTTGCTAATTTCATTCAACAACATATCAAACAGATTTACACCATGACCAAGTGGGTTTCATCCCAGGTATGCAAGGATGGTTCAATATAAGAAAATCAATCAATGTAATACACCACATAAACAAACTGAAAGAAAAAAATCACATGATCATCTCTATAGATGCAGAAAAAGCATTTGACAAAATACAGCACTCTTTCCTCATAAAAACACTACAAAAGATAGGAATGGATGGAAACTTTCTGAAAATGATAAAAGGTATATATGAAAAACACAAAGCTAACATCATTTTCAACGGTGAAATCCTAAAAGCCTTCCCTCTGAGATCGGGAACAAGACAAGGATGCCCACTATCACCACTCCTATTTAACATTGTCTTAGAAGTACTTGCACGAGCACTGAGACAAGAAAAGGACATAAAAGGCATCCAGATAGGAAAAGAAGAAGTAAAAATTTCATTATTTGCAGATGACATGATCCTATACATAGAAAGCCCTGAGAAATCAACAACAAGGCTTCTAGAACTTATAAAGGAGTTCAGTAATGTTGCAGGCTATAAGATCAATGCTCAAAAATCAGTAGCATTTCTGTACACCAATAACCAGCAAACTGAGGAGGAAATCAGGAAAAAAATACCATTTACAATAGTAAACAAAAGAATCAAATACAAACAAAAGGAATAAATTTAACTAAAGATGTAAAGGACTTATTATACAGAAAACTACACAACACTGTTAAAGGAAATCAAAGAAGACTTAAATAAATGGAAAAATATTCCCTGTTCATGGATGGGAAGACTAAACATCATCAAGATGTCTATCCTACCCAAACTAGTCTACAGATTTAATGCAATCCCAATAAAAGTCAACACTATATTTTTTAAGGAACTGGAAAAACTAACCACAAAATATATTTGGAGAGGCAAGAGGCCCCAAATTGCCAAAGATATATTGAAAAAGAAAAATGAAGTTGGAGGTATCACATTACCTGACTTTAAAACATACTACAAAGCTACAGTGATCAAAACTGCATGGTATTGACACAAGGATAGTCCTACTGACCAATGGAACCGGATTGAGAGTTCTGATATAGATCCTCACATATACAGTCATCTGACATTTGACAAGGCCACGAAGCCCACTCAGTTGGGAGAGAGTGGCCTCTTTAACAAGTGGTGCTTGGAGAACTGGATATCCATATCCAAAAGAATGAGAGAAGAATACCATCTCACACCTTATACAAAAATCAACTCAAGATGGATCAAAGATCTAAATATAAGAGCCAAAACCATAAAAACCTTGGAAGATAATGTAAGGAAGCATCTACAGGACCTTGTAATAGGAAATGGTTTCAGGAATTTCACAGCCAAAGCACGAGCAGCAAGAGAAAAAATTGATAAATGGGATCTCCTCAAAATTAAAAACTTCTGCACCTCTAAGGATGTTATTAAAAAATAAAAAGGCAGCCTACCCAATGGGAAAAAATATTCAGCAACCATATATCTGATAGGAGCCTAATATCCTGCATATATAAAGAAATCCTACACCTCAAAATTAAAAGGACAAACAACCCATTTAAAAAATGGGCAAGTGACCTGAAAAGACACTTCTCCAAGGAAGAAATACAAATGGCTAAAAAGCACATGAAAAAATGCTCAACATCACTTGCTATCAGGGAAATACAAATCAAAACTACGATGAGATACCATCTTACACCCATCAGAATGGCAGCTATTAAAAAAACAGGAGACACTAAATGTTGGAGAGGATGTGGAGGAATAGGAACCCTCATCCATTGCTGGTGGGACTGCCTTATGGTCCAGCCACTGTGGAGGACAGTTTGGCGGTTCCTCAGAAAACTAGCAATAGATCTTCCGTATGATCCAGCAATTCCACTGCTGGGTATATACCCAGAAGAACTGAAAACAAAAATACAAACAGATATATGCACACCAATGTTCATAGCAGCATTGTTCACCATTGCCAAAAGTTGGAATCAACCCCGGTGCCCACCAACAGACGAATGGATAAGCAAAATGTGGTACATACATACAATGCAATATTACTCAGCTGTAAGAAGGACCTCTGGTGGCCAATGCCTTTATATCAATATTACAATTTCTTCCTTTGCTAGAATAATAATAAGTCAACTTTAGTCTACAGTTGCATTCCCCCTTTATGATTGTTCATTCTTCAATCTTGAGGATTTGGGGATGATGATGGCCACTTTGCTTCAGATTGAGAGGAGATTTAGATCCCATGGGGCAGACAGATGGGAACTGTTTCATTTGCAGTTGTAGATACTCTCTATTTTGAGGCATGGGAGTTGTCCATTATCACTTTTTTTTTAGTTGTGCTGGGTGAGTCCAATGAACTGGAGAGTAAATGTTGCAGCTCTTCTAAGTTTCACAGCTCAACCGGTATATGAACAGACTGAAGATTTAAATTTCTGGGGCATATATTTAAAGAGTATAGTGCTAAATATATGTTCAAATAAAAGGGGCAGAAGGG
This sequence comes from Tolypeutes matacus, assembly GCA_026826555.1. NCBI lineage: Eukaryota > Metazoa > Chordata > Mammalia > Cingulata > Chlamyphoridae > Tolypeutes > Tolypeutes matacus. The sequence continues at coordinate 5,124,247 of JAKSZT010054457.1, forward strand.
CCATGTGTATGGAAATTATAAATGACTATAACTGTCACTGAGGATCATATATTCCAAGGTAAGACCCACTGACCAGGTGCTGAATTCCTGAGATTGTCTGTCCTCCTATAGTGTCTAGATATCTCTAGAATCCTCAGGAGCCCCCTTGCTTGAAGCATTGTTTTACTGTGACAGTCAGAGATCCTCCTGAGATGTGCATAGGCATAACCTCTGGAATGACCTCCCAAATCATTTTGAAATCTCTTAGCCATAAAAACTCATGTGCATTTAATATTTTCCCTTTTTGGTCAAGGTCTTTTTTCCAAATGCATCACTTATTGGTGCTTGGTAATAATCTCTCTGTGCCAGAGAGGCTCATCCTTGGGAGTCATGTCCCACGTTGAGGGAAGTAATGTGTTTATATGCTGTTTGGCTTAAAGACAGGCCACATTTGAGCAACAAGGAGGCTTTCAGAAGGTAACTTTTAAGCAATACATAATACTAGGCTTAGTTTCTATTTCACAAGAACAAGGTTCATATGTACAAACATCAATATCAAGGACCTGGTGCATTGATCTGTCCTCTTTCACTAGGCACTGCCCATGTGCTGGGGAATTTTTGTCACTCTATTAGAGGCTGTGGCAGGACTTCCAAGAATAAGAATATAATATTCTTTCAGTTATTGTCTGGGTCTCCACCCACCAAGACTACACCCCATAACCACTTCAACATATTCATATGCCATAGAGGCATAGAGGCATATGCCATAGAGGCATGGCCCAGGTATATCAGTCCCCACACTTCCCCCCATCACTGACACTCCACACCAGTGATCCTCTCCTGCCACAGTTGTAGTCACCATCTAAAATGGTGAGAATGTTCTTTTGGCAAATATAGCAGAGAAGGTTTACTGGTCCAGGGCATCAGGGGTGGGGGCATATGCAAGATAGGGCATACCTGGGGCATGCGTCTATGGAATATGAAAGTGTTCATCTTGTCATACTGTGTTATCTCAGTGAGTGTAGACTCACACAATAAACAAGAAAATATTAAGCTCCCATCCTGGGGACTCCTTTTATGTTCTCAATTAGAGTGGCAAGAATCTGTCAAGATCAAAGGCAATGCCTAATAAAAGAAAACAGACCAACATGTCATGCCCTCCATATCATTGCATTTAACTATGAGCCTTATTCTTCAAAAATTGAAACTTAGTAGTTACTATAGTTTCTGAGGGGAGAAGGAGGGAATAATAGAATAGATGGAACATAGGCATTTTTAGGGCATTGGCATTGTTCTGCATGATCTTGCAATGATGGATATAAATCATTATACATTTTTTAAAACTTATAAAAGTGTATGGTGCAAAATGTAAATCATAATGTAAACCATCGACCTTGGTTAGTAACAAGGTTCAATATTTGTACTTGAATTGTAACAAATGTACCTTACCCATGTAAGATGTTATTAATCAGGGAAAATGAGAAAAGGGGAAGGGGTTGGGTATATTTTCTATGTGACTTTTCTGTAACCTAAAGCTTCTTTGAAAATAAAGTGAGAAAATTAAGACACTGGGAAAACATATGGAAGAAATTTCCACTATACATAAAAGATAACATATCTTACAGTGATGAAAGGCACAATTTTTTTTATTTTTAATTTTTGTATTTTATTTGTTTTTTATTTTCTTACTTTTATATATTGATTTTTTTTTGCATTGTTTTTGGGTAGGCTTGGGATTGCAGAAGGGAAACACCTCTTTTAATGTCAGATTGTAAATGTCTGTGGTTTAGTTAACTACCAAGTCAACTATCCAATAACTGAGCTTGATTTGGATGCAGTTGTTGGTATAGTTACCTTTGGTACACCACAGACTTCAAATTACTCCAGAGAGGGAATGTCTTTCTATTGTGCTTAGTCTTAAATGGCCTGAGAGCTTTTATAAATGTTTTTGCTCCACCCTCAGCTTCCAGTAGATCCTGCAGATAAGTTTTTCTGATTTCATAATTAATATATTAAACATCTGACATTTTGATTTTATTGTTATTTTATTATGGTATTTGTGAGTCTAAATCTCATGTTTGTTATTGTTTACATTCTTTCACAGTGCCTTGCAATATTTTGTGTTTAATCATTTTTATTAAAAGTTCATATTTGGTTAAATTCTGTAGGAATTCTGAGGATATAAATTATGGATGTTTTCAACTGGATTGTATTTATATTAGCTTCTAAAGGAGTAACCAAAAGGAAGCCTTACAGCCCTGTAAACATCCATACACTATAAGCAGGGCTGCCAGCTCAGGACTTTGGCATCCTGCCAGTGGGCCACACTTTGGAATTTATGCTCCTCAGTGTGACAGAGTTGGACTCAATTGTGGTTTCCCTACACGTGGCTCTTCTGCCCATTCTATCTGAAACTTTAGTTAGTAGTAGAGTTGATAGGTGTATGTCCAAGACACTTAAGTCTTTTGTCTGTCTATGTGCCAGTTGAGCCCTGAATCTCAACAGAATTGGAAAAACTACTCTCCAGTTCAGTGGACTCACCCAGTACAACTAACAAGGAGATGATGATGGACAATGACCATCCCAAGGAACAGAGAGAGACAGTCTCATCCATCTTCCTGATGGGATCTAAGCCCCCTTTCAATTAGAGGCAGAGTGGGCATCACCATCCCTGAATCCTCAAGATTGGGGAATGAACAATGGACTAGAGTAGACTTACTGTTACTCTACTATAGACTTTTTGTTATTCTAGCAAAGGAAAACTTTTATCATTGATATGGAGGCAGTCACCACCAGAGGTTCTGAGGAGAGGGAGAGGGAAAAATAGGAGTAATATGAGGGCATTTTCCATACATTGGAATAGTCTTGCATGGTTTTGCAATGATGGATACAGACCCTTATATATTTTGTCATAATTTACAAAATTGTGCGGGACAGAGTATAAACTATAATGCAAACTATAATACATGGTTGGTGGCAGTGTTTCAACATATGTTCATCAATTGTAACAAATGTACCACACTAATGAAGGATGTTGATGTGGGAAAGCATGGGAGGGGTAGGAGTTGGAAATATGGGAATTGCCTATATTTTTTATGTAACATCTATGTAATCTAAAGTATCTTTTAAAAAATGAAAATGAAATTTTTAAAAAAAAACAATGGAATAAGAATCAAGAGTCATCTCTAGGCTTCACTTCATATTCCCATATGAATAAAATATTTTCTCTGCTTGTACATTATAGAACATTATTAGTACCTAATAAAATGTTATAAAGTTAAAGCATTTTATTTATTGTAAATGTTTATATATATGCATTTTCATGTACATGAACTAGTTTGCTGCAGGCATCCACTCACTTCAGAGTTGTGGGTAAGTCAGGAAATTGAGTTGATTAAATAACAGGAAAGAAAAGAAAAAGAAAGTTAATATTTGGATTCTAAGCTATAAGTAATGATTTGGAGAAAAAAAATTCCAAGCTTCTTTTAGAGAGAAAAAATCTGTAAATTCCTTGAGACCTAGTCTGGGCTACTAGTTCATAGATTTTTTTTTCCCATTTTATAGTTATGATATCACCTCCTTTGAGGATTGTTAGCTCATGAGGCTTACTATGCTAGTATGAAAAGGGTATTTTGTAGAGAAATTTGAAACCCAGACCTTCCCTGTGATAGAGGGGTTAAGTGTGTCTTGATCTTCTTCGATCAAGGTCCCAGATGAGAAACTATGCTGCTTAAATTTAGAGATGTGGTTTTCAAAGTGTGATCGCTGTACCTACAGCATTTCCAGAACAGAATATCTTGCATTCTTAATGAAGAAGGGCATAACTATCAGCTGTAATATGTTTGCGGAGTTTGCCAAAAGTGGTTGTTTCAATAGGAAAAAGTCATCTCTAGGTGAGGTTTGTAACATTTAATGCCTGGGATAGGATTATAGGAATCACAATAAGATTTCAGGGATTATGCAATTAGCAAGAATCATAACAAGGCCTGGTCAGCATAAAAGATGACAAGATATGATAAAAGGCCACAATTTACACTAAGCATAGATTTTAGCAACAGGAGCAAAGAGAATATTTAGAGATAAGGCAAATGTTGTATCAATGGTCAGCAATTCAGGGAGCTGCCCTGACCAGTGGTCTCTGCAAAAAATGAAATACCACAGAGACATGTAATTCCATGTACTAACTACCATTCTGAAATATTATAAGTTATTCCCCTCCTGCTTATACCCATATTACATGAAGGAGGAAGAGACAGAATTCTGAAAGTCCAAGCTGTTTAACTACTGAAAATTAAATAATATAAAACAAAGTCTCGAATTATTAAACCATCTAAGTTTACAGAAATTTTGGAAATATTGTGGTCAAAAGAACAATCTGTTTCTTTATCTGCCTTCTTGCTCCCCTAGTCTTAGCATCAGGGACCACTTAAAATATATGTTGATTCTCTATGACTGTGAAAGAATTTGACTCTTTTAAAATGAATTTAGCTGTTTGTCAATGCTGTATTTATCTGTCCAGAAAAATCAGTGAAGAGTAGAGTGGTTTTTTTAGTTTGGACCACAGGGATGATCAGTAAAACTCCATCAAAAAAGCCCTGACATTGGTCAATGAAGATGGTAGCATAAGGTGCTCCAGAGTGCTGTTCTCCCAGAGAATCTTTGAGGAACTAGCAAACATTTGAAGAACCATGTTCCTCAATACTCTGGGAAACAATTAAAGTGTTGTAATAAATGGATGTGTGATGAATAAAGAAAGCAAAGCCTTAAAAAATAGAAAGAGAAGTTTGTGGAACACTTGCTGGCTCTTCCACCAACTCCTCCATGGTTTAGTGTGGAGCCAGCCTATGCTCCCATTGTGAGTCACCAACTCTGTTCTGGAAGGAACAGAATAACTCTTTTTTTTTTTTTTTTACTGGATACATATAAATTTTTTTAATCAAACAATATGTTACACAATATATTTGGTTCATAGTAATGCAATCATACAGTATTTTTGTTTGCTTGTTTTTTATTGTGGGTAAAAATCAAATTTTTCACAATACAAACCAATATTTGTAAAATGATATATAGATATATGCATATATGTGCATTTGCTTACATAAATGTTATTTTTTTCATATATATTTTAACAGAATAACTTTTATGTACATACAGGTGCACCTGTTTCTTGGTGCCAATCTACCAGGTGGCAACATGACAGACTAAATCAGGAAATTTATCTCAGGATTCCCTTCACAGAAATTGGCCTGCAGTCAGCTAGCAGACACGTAAAGCAGTGTAAGAATGTATTAAGTCAAAGTGGCCTGGGTCAAAGAATTAACAGCTTTAAGTCATACCATAGAGCACTGAAAAGGAGGGATATATAATTCATAAGAAGTAGAGCAACATTCAAATTTGTGAACACGGGAATTTCTAAGGACATTTCTAAGACAAGCACAAGCCCAGGACAAGACACAAGCTCAGAAAAGATGTAGAGAACTCTGCACTTCACTCTTGCCTCTGGCTGCTCTTCTTGAAAAGAGGGTGGAACTCTGAAGGAGAGCACTAGCCAATGCAGAACCAATTTGCAAAGACTGTGAAAAGTAATTTTTTATGTGTTGGAATTTTGTTGTTGTTGTTGCTGTTAGCTCCTGGTCCTGAAAGTAATCTCAGTCATATCCTGAATTAGTTACAAATTATAGCAACAAGCAACTCATGGATTAAATCTCCAAATTAATATATTAAAATATTTTAAAGTACAACAAAAGATTACAAGACAAAGAAACAGGAAATAATGGCCCATCCAAAGGGACAAGATAAATATTCAGAACCTGTCAATGAAGACCAAAGACAAAAAAGTTGTCAAAAATTTTAAGGAGATAAAGGAAAACATGGAAAAGAACTAAAGGATATCAGGAAAACAAGGAATAAACAATATGATTATCTCAATAGAGATAATGTTTGAAAAGGAATTAAACAGAAATATTTGATGTGAAGACAACAATAACTGAAATGAAAGTTACTAGATAGTTTCAAGTGCAGATTAGATCAGGCAAAAGAAATAATCAGTGAAACTGAAGGCAAGACAATTTAAATGATTCAGGTTGAAGAGGAGAAATAAAAAAAGAATGAAAAAAGTGAACAGGTCCTATGAGACCTGTGGGACACCATCAAGCATATTGACATATGCTTTAAGTGAATCCCAGAAGGAGAAGAAAGGGAGAAAAGGGCAGAGGATTATTTAAAGAAATAAATAATTCAAAATTTAACCAAAAAAAAAAAAAAATGAATATGCACCTTCAAGAAGCTTAAAAAAACTACACAAAATTGGAAAGAGAGTCATGCACAGACACAATAGTGAAAGAATCAAATGCCAAGGACAAGTACAGACTTCTGAAAACTGCTAAGGATAAGCATCATTTTATGTACAAGGGAGTCCCAAAAAGATTAACTGTAGATTTCTCATCAGAAACTATGAAGGTAAGAAGGTAGTGGGATGAAATATTAAAAGTGAGAAAGAAAACAATTATCAACTAAGAATTTTATATCCAGTGAAATTGCCTTTCAAAAGTGAGAGAGATTAAGACATGCCCAGTAAACAAAACCTGAGGCAGCTTGTCACCATTAACCTTTTCCTACAAGTAATTCTAAATGGAGTTCCTCAGACTGAAAGGAAAGAACAATAGACTGTGGATAGAAGTGTCACAAAGAAATGATAACCTCTGGCATCGGTAACCATATAGGTAATTATAAATTCCAGTATTATTATTTTTTATTTTTAGTATGTTACACCATACTTTACTTTTTACAGGTTCTAAAGTGCAAATGTGTAAAAAGGAAGGATAAATCTATGATTTTAGACACACAATGTATAAATTTATAATTTGTAACAAATTCACACAAAAGGTAGGGTGAAGGTAGGGTATAGAAATTGTGTGTATGCTATTGAAGTTATATTAGTACCAAATCAATGTGAATGTTATAGATTTAGGATCACCATAATAACCACAAAGAAAACATCTTAGAAATATATACAGAATTACATGAGAAGGGACTCATAATGGTACACTACAAAAACTCAAATAAATATGAAAGTAGGTATTAACAGAAGAATTGAAGTTCAAAAAAATGTATAAGACTTACAAAGACCAAATAGCAAAATGGCAGTAAAAGATCCTGCATTATCAGTAGTTACTTTAAATGTAAATGGATTAAACCCTTCAGTCAAAACACAGAGATTGGCAAAATGGATTTAAAAAGCATGACCCAACTGTATGATGTGTACAGACTCAAATTCAATGACACAGTAGGGAGCAACTGAAAGGATGGGAAAAAAGCTTACCATGTAAATAGTAACCAAAAGATAACTGGGTAGCTATATCAATATCAGATAAAATAGTCCTTATGTCAAAAACTGTCAAAAAGGATAAAGAAGGACAGTATATAGTGCCAAAGGAGTCAATTTAACAATAAGTCTTAAAGAATATAAATATATATGCACCTACTAGCAGAGGCCCAAAATATATGAAGCAAATATTGACAAGCTTGAAGGGAGAAATAGATGGTTCTTCCTCAATAATAGGAGACTTCAATACATCACTTTCAAGACTGACACTAGAAGAAATAGAAGAACTCAACAAACTAATTACAAATAAAGAGATTGAAACAATCATCAAAATCCTCCCAAAGATGAAAATCCCAGAACCAGATGGCCTCATAGGTGAATTTTACCAATCATTCAAAGATGACCTATTACCAGTCTTGCTCAAGCTCTTCCAAAAAATTGAACAGGAAAGACACTATCAACCTCATTCTATGTAGCCAAGATAACCCTAAAAGCAAACTTTGATTTTTGGTCTGTTCATGTGCAGGTTGAGCCCTGTATCTCAGCAGAGTTGAAACATCTATTCTCCAGTTCATTGGATTCATCCAGGACAACTAACAAGGAGATGATGGGGGACAACACCCATCCCAAGGAACAGAGAGGGTCTGAAACTGCAAGCAAGACATTTCCATCCACCTGCCCCATGGGATCTAAGTCCCTTCTCAATTAGAAACAGAATGGACATCACCATCCCAAAATCTTCAGAATTGGGAAATGAACAATGGACTAAAGTAGACTTATTATTCTATTATAGACTTATTATTATTCTAGCAATGGAAGAACTTGTATCATTGATATAAAGACAGTGGCCACCACAAGTTCTGAAGGAATGGAGAGGGAAGAACAGGTATAATCTGGGGACATTTTCAGGAGATGGGAATTGTCCTGCATGACATTGAAATGACAGATACAGGCCATTATACATTTTGTCAAAACCTATAAAATTGTGTGGAGCAGAGTGTAAGCTATAATGTAAACTATTTTCTATGGGTAGTAGCAATGCTTCAATATGTGTTCATCAATTGTAACAAATGTGCCACCCAATGCATGATGTTGTTAATGTGGGAAATTGTGGGGGGGGGGGGAGGGGAGTGGGGCATATAGGAATCCCCTATATTTTTTATGTACATGTATGTAATATAAAGCCTCTTTAAAAATTAAAAAAATTATTAAAAAACAGATAAAGATATTGTGAAATAAGAAAATTACAGACCAACATCTCTAATGAATATTGATGCAAAAACCATCAACAACATATTTGCAAACTGTACCCAAAATCACACCACCATCAAGGGGGTTTTATCCCAGGTATACAAGGGTTTTTCAACAAAAAAAAGTCAATATTCAATTATTTTTAAAATCCACATTAATAAATTGAAGAAGAAAAATCACATGATCCTTTTGACTGATGCAGAAATGGTGTTTGACAAAATAAAGAATCCTTTTTTTTTTTTTTTTTTAAAGATTTTATTAATTTATTCATTTATCCTCCCCTTGCTGCTTGTGCTCGCTGGGTCAGCTAACCATGCCATGCGGGCGGGCTTGCCTTCACCAGGAGGCCCCGGGAACTGAACCTGGGGCCTCCCATATGGTAAATGGGAGCCCTACTGATTGAGCCACAGCCGCTTCCCCAGAATCCTTTCTTGATCAAAACACTTTAAAAGATAGTAACAGAAGGAATCGTTCTCAACATCGTAAGTTTATATATGAAATACCTACAGCTAACATTGTTCTTAACTGTAAAAGACTAAAAGATTTCCCACTGAGATCAGGAACAAGACAAGGATGCCCACTGTCACCACTGTTATTCAATATTGTGCTAAAAGTTCTAGCCAGGGAAATTAGGCTAGATAAAGAAATAAAAGACACCTAAATAGGAAAAGAAGAGGTAAAACTTTGCTATTCACTGATTATATGATTCTGTATCTATAAAATTCTGAAAAAATCTACAACAAAGCTACTAGAACTAATAGACAAGTTCAGCAAAGTGGCAGGATACAAGATTAATATGCAAAATTCAATAGCATTACAATAGTATACACCATACGCTTCTGATGAGAAATCTTAGAAGGAAATCAGAAAATCACATTTATAATAGTGACTAAAAGATTCAAATATTTAGGAATAAACTTAAACAAGGACATAAAAAACCTGTAATCAGAAAATTACAAAACATTGCTAAAAGAAACTAAAGAAGACTTAAATAAATGGATGGACATTCCATGTTTATGGTCTGGAAGACTAAATATTAAGATGTCAATTCTACCCAAAATGATTTACAGATTCAATGCAATCCCAATAAAAATCCAACAGCTTTTTTTTTTTTTTTTTTTTTTTCAGAAATGGAAAAACCAATTATCAAACTTATTTGGAAGAATAAGGAACCCTGAATAGTCAGAAATGTCTTTGAAAAAAGAATGATACTGGAGGACTCTCACTTCCTGACTTTAAAACATATTACTTAGCTACAGCGGTAAAAACAGCATCTTACAGGTATAAAGATAGACAGATTGACCAATGGAACCAAATTCAGAACTCAGAAATAGATCTTCACATCTATAGTCAACTGATTTTTTACAAGGCTGTCAAGCCTAACCAGTTTCTTCAACAAATGTGCTGGGAGTTCTAGATATCCATATCTAAAGGAAAGAAAAAGGACCTCTATCTCACACCTTATACAAAACTGCAACCATAAAATTTCTAGAAGTATCTGTAGGAAAATATCTTCAAGATCTTGTAGCATGAGCAACAACAACAAAAAAGTAGACAAATAAGACCTCCTCAAAATGAAACACTTTTGTTCTTCCAAAGACTTTGTCAAGAAGGTAAAAAGGCAGCCTACACAATGGGAGAAAATATTTGGAAACCACATATCCAATAAGGGTTTGTTTTCCATGTTATATAAAGACATCATACAACTCAGTGATTAAAAAAAAACAAACAAGCAACCCAGTTAAAAACTGGGCAAATGATTTGAACAGATATTTCTCCAGAGAAGAAATATGAATGGCTAAAAAGCACAAGAAAAACTGGTTAACATCACTAACTATTAGGGAAATGTGGGTCAAAACTACAGTGAGATACTATTTCACACCTTATAGAATGGTCATTATTTAAAAATTAAAAAAAAAAGCAAAAACATAAAACTGTTATTGCTGGAAATGATGTGGAGAAACAGGAGCACTCATTCACTGTTGATGGGAATGTAGAACAGTGCAACCCCTGTGAAAGACAGTTTGGCATTACCTCAAGAAGCTGAATATAGAACTGCCATATGATCCAACAATCCTGTTACTAAGAATATATATTCAGAAGAACTGAAAACAAGGATGCAAACTGACATTTGTCCACCAATGTTCACAGCAGCTATTGCTAAAATATGGAACCAGTCCAAGTATCTATCAACCCAATGAATGGATAAACAATATATAGTATATACACACAATGGAATACTATTCAGCTGTAAGAAGAAATGAAATCAGGATGCATATGATAACATAGATGAACCTAGAGGATATTATGTTGAGTGAAATAAGCCACATACCAATGGACAAATTTTGTATGGTTTCACTGATATGAACTAAATACAATGAGAGAACTCTTGGTGGTAAACTCTAGAGCACTGGTTACTTGGAACTAGAATGTGGATTGAGAATGGGAGCTGATTCTTAATGTATATAGCATTAATAATAAAGTTAATTGTAAATGTGTGGAAATGAATAGAGTTGAGAGTAACACATTATAGTGAGTATAACAAACACTACTGATTTATAAATGTGATTGTAGCTGTGTGATTTATATCTGTGGATGTAAATGTCAATTGAAAGGAAACTAGAGGATAATCCAGGGAATGTGACATAGTGACTTCAGTGGTGGATGAAGATTATGGTTAATAAAATATAATTATATTATATTAATATAAGAATGCTCTTCTTTTATAAAGTACTAAGATACATGGAAAATTGTAACTAATATAACTTTGGGATGATAGTTAACAGTAATATTGTAATGTTTTGCAGCAATTGCAAGAAGATATTATTTCAATACTAAGGAACAAAAATAGGTCCTATTAGGGGGTATGGAATTTTTCCTTTTGGATTAAGGAAATATTCTAGAATTGACTGAGGTGATGATAACACAACTCTGTGGTGAAAATGAGAGCCAGTGAGTGTGCACTTCTAATGGATTGGACAAAGTATGGGATGTATAACACAGGAAATCCAGTGGTGGATGATGGACTGTGGTTAATAAGACAAATATGAGAATGCTTTCTCCTGAATGATAACAAATATATAATACTAGTATAGGGTGTTAATAATTGGGTAACTTGGGGTAAAATACACCAAATGTATGATGTGGGCTAAGGTTAGTAGTAATATTTTGACAATGCTCTTTCATAGTTTGTAACAAATGTTCCACAACAATGCAAGGTGCTGGTGGTAGGGATATGTATGGGAGCCTTGTATGATGATATGCATGTTTGGTTTGTAAATCCATAAATTTTACTATATACTTATTGTTTACGAATGTTCATGTATGAATGATATACTTCAATAAAATTTTATTTAAAAAAGAACTAAAAGGCATCCAACTTGGAAAAGAAGAAGTAAAACTTTCCCTATTTGCAGATGTCATGATCCTAAATACAGAAAATCCTGAAAAATCCTTACCAAAGCTCCTAGTTCTAATGAATGAATTCAGCAAATTGGCAGGGTACAAATCAACACCCCAAAATCAGTAGTGTTTCTAAACACTAATATTAAACAATCAGAAGAAAAAATCTATTAAAAATTCCATTTAAAATAGCAATTAAAAGAATCAAATATCTAGGAATAAATCCAACAAAGATGGGAATTACTTTTATACAGAAAACTACAAAATATTGCTAAAAATCAAAGAAGACCTGACTAAATGGAAGAACATTCTGTCTTCATGGATGGAAGACTAAAAATTGTTAAGAGTGTCAATTCTATCCAAAGTGATTTACAGATACAATGCAATTCCAATCTAAATTCCAGCAGCCTTTTGTACAGAAATGAAAAAGTCAATCATCAAATTTATATGAAAGGGCAAACGGCTCAAATAGCCAAAACCATCTTCAAAATGAATGAAGTTGGAGAACTCACAATTCCCAATCTTAAAACTTATTACAAATTTCAGTAATCAAAATTGCATGTTACTGGTTGAAGGACAGACCTATGAACAAATGTAACTGAACAGAGAGTTCAGAAATAAACCCTTAAATCTATGACCAATTGATTTTTTACAAGGGTGATAAAGTTCACTCAATTGGGAAAGAATAGTTTCTTCCACAAATGGTGCTGGGAAAACTGGATACCCATGTGTCAAAGAATGAAGGTGGACCTCTATGTTATATACAACAATTAACTTAAAATAGATCAAAGATCTGAATATAAGAATCAACTACTACTGTTTAGAACTTTTCATTGGCAACCCCTTATTCTTGGTACAAAATTTAAAATTTCAGGTGAATACATATTCTTCCCCTTTTTCCCTCCCATATCTCACTGCGTGCTACTTTTCCTCTTTTTCTACAAGCTCTTTACCTTTCAGTCTCACAACTTTCTTACAGTTCTCCTTCAACCTCATGGACTTCACATATGCTGCCAGTTCTCTCTAGAATGCTTATCTCTCTCTCTCTGCTACCCTTTTCTGCACTATTTCTATTCACCTATTATATTTTCTTAGATCCCCTGTTATATGTGCTCTTGGAAAGACTTCTACCTCAAAGAACTTAGAAGGATTGTGATTAATTCTCATCCACTAGACTGGATCTCCACAAAGGAGAAAGATAGTATATCATAGAAGATAAGTACAGTAGTCTTAAACCATATTATTTGCAATTGAGCCCCATCTCCACAATTTTTCTGTTTTTCAGTCTCATCTGTAAAATGAGGATAATGTTACCTATCACATAGTGCTATCGTAAAGATTAAATGACTTACTACGGTACATTTCTTAGATTACTGCCTAGTATATGGTAAGTACTAAATAGGTACTATGTTTTATTATTATCATTTTATTATTAAGAAAGACAGACTATATCTTTTGTATTCATTAGTATCTAACATAGTTTCCTGCTCAAAAAAGGTGTTTTGTGTATTTTTAAGTTATTAAATAAAAATATGATAAACCAGGCATGATGCAGTCATTTATTGTTTAACTCTGAGATAATAAAAAACCATGGTGTTTGGAAGGAAAAACTCATAAATAACAATAACAACCCCCTGGATACAGATTCTCCTAGCACTCTGTGCTCTGAAAGGAATCACAGTCTTTCTGAAATGATGTCTTAACTGAGGAGGAGAAGAACATCTACCTCTCAGATTATTATGAGAGTAAGTGAAAATTGTATGTGAAATCACTTTGTAAAAGGCAGAATGTTATGTAATAGTAACTCTCCATCCTTTTCTTCTCTTACATCCTTATTTTCATCATCATCACTCATAATTTGCTACCATTAAGCTTACTTAAGACAAAATCAGTTATACATCTAGGGTGGAAAAATTGTCTGAGTAAGTATGAGTATATTCCTATGCTCTGAGTTGGAATGAAGAAATAATATTTAGATTAATCACAACACTGTAAACCACATTCATTCACTTGCTGCATGCCATATTTTGTCTAGCATTGATTAATGACTGAATATATGCTAATAGTGGGTGTCAAGATCATCATGAAAACATTATGGTTGTGACTGAACTATAATGGAATTAGCAAACATTGGCAATCAACATAAAAAAGGAGATTATTTTAATGATAAATGAAAAAAAATCCACAGTTAAATAAAAGTCAAAGGATATTTAAAAGAAATAACTTTTCAAGATCACTTATAAGCAAAGCTCTTTACAAAAGTCTGTAAAAGGTCAACATAGTCTTTATAAAGAAGAAACTCTGGCCACATAAGTTTAAAGTGCAATATGATGAAGATCAGCATGACATTTTCAAAGGAAACCAGAGTACTGTAGTTTATTATTGGCTAGGGTGGCAGATGGGCTGCAGACTGAGGAATGGGTAATTTTGCTTGTACAATGTCAACTACAAGTCAAGTTGTGGTCCTATAATATTGTTCCTCGATGAGTCATTTTTGAAGCTTTCACAACTGTTCTGATTTGCAAGGGGAGTACTTCAGTCAAATTCCCAGATGATGAAGATTTATGAATGATCATGCATCCCAGAGAGAAAATTATTAAAACTATGTATCAGTGGAAGTAAGGATCAAGATGGCTGAATGATAAATTTCAGGGCTCCCTGCCCCGACAGAAACTTTGAACAACCAGTAAGACCTAGCAGAAACATCATTCTCAAAAATCCAGTAAACAGTTAAAGGACTGCAGTATGAGGATGAATGATCAATCAAGAAAAAGCCACTGAAAAGCCATTTCCAGAATATCTGAAAATCCTCCCTTACCTCTCACTGGCTTGGTGCAGAACTGGCCCGCAGTGTATGGATACCTGGTCTTAATCCTGGAAGGGATAGATTAACCCTTATGCATATACTGGGAGAATGTATGTCTGGCCCAATCTGTTTGAAGGTGGCTGGAGGGATTTGCTGTCCTAGAACTTGCCCTGTGTATAGAAGGCAGCTCACAGAACTCTCCTATAGAATGCTATGAAAGAGCTGTGAATTTGTGCTGCCTGAGGCAAGGGTTTGCTGGCTATAGGACATAGAGTGCAATGCCCAGGACCATGAGGAAACTGTTTCTTAAGGAAGAGGGGACATTTGTATCTGTGACATTGTATGCATGCTTAAAACAAAACACTTCAGCAAAACAGATCAGGGACTCCTTTGCTTTGGCCAGAGTTATTCTCTAAGCTCTTTGTATGGATAAACTTTAAAGGAGAGCACTTGTATAGCTCAATCTGTAAAGACTGGGAAAAGTGTTTTCTTTCTTTTTTTTTTTTTCTTTCTTTCTTATTTTGTTAGATACTGGCATTCAAATAAAGCTCTATCATAATGCTAGCAGGATATAAATTTAAGGAACAGATGCTTCACAGTCTAAATAACAGTGATAACACATTAAAATATCAAATGTTTAGCTTTCAACAAAAGGTTACAAAACACAAAGAAATAGGAAGTGATGGTACAAGTAAATGAGAAGATTAAAGCATTAAAATTTATTGATGAGAAGTACCAGACCTGGGGCACACCATACAAAGACAAGATAAACAAGATAAACTCAAATAAACCTGTGTTGCATCATATATATTCAAACTCTCCAATGCCAAAGAAAAGAGACAATTCTGAAAGCTGTGAGAGAGAAACAACAGTTCATGTGCAAGGTAGACTTAATAAGAATAAGTGCCAGGAAGTGGATGTGGCTCAAGCACTTGGGCTCCTGCCTACCATACAGGAGGTCCAGGGTTTGATTCCTGGGACTTCCTGGTGAAGGCAAGCTGGCCTGCACAGCGAGCTGGCCCATGCAGGAGTACAGGCCCACACAGAAGTGTTGGCTCACACAGAGTCCTGGCCCGAGCAGAAAGCTGGTGCAGCAAGATGACACAATAAAAAGAGACACGGAGGAGCGACAATAAGAAACATAGCAGGGAAGAGGCTGTGGCTCAATCAGTAGGGCTCCCGTTTACCATATGGGAGGCCCCGGGTTCGGTTCCCGGGGCCTCCTGGTGAGGGCAGGCCTGCCCGCATGGCGTGGTTAGCTGACCCAGCGAGCACAAGCAGCAAGGGGGGGATAAATGAATAAATAAATAAAATCTTTAAAAAAAAAAAGAAAGAAAGAAATATAGCAGACCACGGAGCTGAGGTGGTGCAAGAGATTGAGCACCTCTCTCCCACTCTGGAAGGTCCCAGGATCAGTTCCTGGTGCTGCCTAATGAGAAGACAAGCAGACACAGAAGAACACATGGAAAGCAGACAGTGAGCACAAAATTAACAGGAAGAGGGGGGAAAATAAATAAATAAGTCTTTAAAAAAAATAATTTTACTAAAAAAAAAAACAATAAATGCCAAAATTACATTGGGAATCATGGAAGCAAGAAGGCAGTGGAATGACATATTTAAAGTGCTAAAATCAAAAATATGTCAACCATAATTTCTGTATCTGGCAAAACTGTCTTTAAGAAAATGAGGGAGAGATTAAGACTTTCCCAGAAAAACAAAAGCTGAGGGAGCACGCCACTGCTAAACCATCCTACAAGAGATGCTAAGGAGAGGTCTGCAGGTTGAAAGGAAAGGACAATAGATATTGTTGAAGCCAGGTGAAACAAAGCAAAGATCTCCACTAACAGTTATGACTGGGGTAAATGTAAATGCTAGCACTTTTGTCTTTTGGATTTGTAACTACACTTTTTATTTTCTACAGGATCTAAAAGGCAAATGCATAAAATGTAATGAGAAATCATGGTTTTTTTGACTTATAATGTATAAAAATTTAATTTGTGAAACTAGAGAAGAACTCCACAAATGCTCAATTGAAAGAGAATAATATCAGATTCGGTACCTTAAACTTGAAGGTGGACATGAATTTTTAAGGACGGCTGATTGGGGACAGGATCCTGCCTGGGTGGTCTGTTCCGGAAGCCTATGGAGAGAGAACCTTGGGGAAATCGATCTGGAGGGAGCTGGACAGTGAGGTGGACTGTTCAATATAAAATTGTGAGTTTTTTTCCCCAGCTGGAAATCATGGACACAGACAGTTCAGCTCCACCCTCCTGGCAACCCGGTGAGAGGGCACACTCTCTGAAGTGGGAAGGTCCTGGCAAAGGGTGAGAGGGCTTTTTTTCAGTTGGTTTGGCTACCTGGATCCCCTTGCAGCTTTTCAGGAGCAAACCAGCTGGCTAAAAGTGGTGCCAGGCTGAGGGGACAGGGAAATCTGCTGAGGAAGCCTGATTTACCTAACAGCTGTGGGACACAGAGGCTTGGCTCAGGAGGGAGCAGAGCCAGCCAATTTTATATTTCCATGCTTAGTATCAGAGTCTCAGCTCCCCAGGGGGGCGGGAGGTCAGGCAGTGGGAAGTGTTTGATAAGTTTCCATTAGCCTATTTAAGGTCCCCTCGGTAGAGGGGGTGGTCCAGAAGAGCCCTTCTTTGGTTCCCTTAATTGTTAAAAAAAATTTTTTTAACTTAATTTAATTGCTAAAATGTGTCTCAAAATGTGCAGAGAGAAGGCTGCAGGGTAATTGATTGATGAACACAAGCAGGCTGAGAGGCTCCACAAGGGCCAAAGAAGGAATGCTGTTCTTCCTTAGCTTTGTTTGACTACATGCTTATGTGCTTGTTTGGTTTTTCTTTGTTTGTTTCTTGCTTTTCTTTCCTCTTTCCTTCCCCCTCACCTTTTTTTTTTTTTTTAATTAGGTGCTGCTAGCTTGTTTCTTCTTTGGTGAGCTTCTTCTACCTTGATTTTCCATTCTCTGTGTATAGATATTTTGTCTACCAATGCTGTCTTTTCCCTCCTTCATCTTTACACCTTCTGCTTTCTGTTGTGGTTCTTACATTCCACCTGTTTTCATTAGTCCTCAACTTCACAAGTGTCAATTTCTATCTTGTCTATTCTGTTTTCTTTTCTTTCTTTTTTTTAATTAACTTTTCCTTTCCACCCTTTCTTTACTCTTTCCCTCTCTCCTCATCATTCTGGCCTTTTAAATCATTCTATATATGTTTCTCTATTTGGTTTTCTATTCTATTGTAAATGCGCCACTTTTTTTCCCCTCTTACTCTACACTGCTTACATGAGTTAAATATTCACTTTACTAAGTCTGATAGGGCCCTTCTTCTAACTTTTACCAATATTCCTATTATCCTTTTTCCTTTCTTACCTCTTTCTATTCTTATGGCCCTAATATTTTTCTCTCAAGGGAACATAGAAAAAAGCAAGGAAATACAACAAGAAGAACAAAGTGGCAAAGAGAAAATTTAACACACGCACAGAACCAACAGGTAAATAAAACTCTAGAGCAGAGAGAGAAGCTAATCAACTGAATAAATCCATCAAGATAAAATGATGACCAGAGGGCAAGAAAAAATTACAAACCATACTAAGAAACAGGAAGACATGGACCATTCCAATGAACAAACTAAAATCCAGGAAGAGATGCGGAACATTGAACAACTAATCAAAGCTGTCCAAACAAATACATATACCAACTTAATGAAGTGAAGGAAGAGATAAAGGATATTAAGAAAACACTGGGAGAACATACTGAAGAAATGGTAAACATACATAAAAAGATAATGGATATGATGGTGATGAATGGCACAATCCAAGAAATAAAAAAGACACTGGATTCACACAACAGCAGATTTGAACAGGCAGAATAAAGAACTAGTGATGTGGAAGACAGTACATCTGAAATCAAACAGATAATAGAATAGATAGGTAAAAAGATAGAAAAAATCCAGCAGGGACTTAGGGATTTAACCGACAATACAAAACACACAAACATACACATTATAGGCATCCCAGACGGAGAAGAGAAGGGAAAAGGAACAGAAGGAAAGTTGAAGGAAATAATGGCTGAAAATTTCCCAACCCTATTGAGGAAGATGGATGTACACGTCCAGGAAGCACAGCGCACCCCAATCAGTATAAATCCCAACAGGCCTACTCCAAGGCATATAATTATCAAAATGTCCAATGCTCAAGACAAAGAGAAAAGAGAACCATCACATACAAGGGAAGCATAATAAGACTAAGTGCTGATTTCTCATCTGAAAACATGGAGGCAAGAAGACAATGATATGGCATAGCCAAGGTACTAAAAGAAAAAAACTTGCAGCAACGAATTCTCTATCCAGCAAAGCTGGCATTCAAAAATGATGGAGAACTCACAATATTCACAGATAAACAGAAATTAAGAGAATATGCCAATAAAAAATCTGCACTTCAAGAATTACTAAAGGAAGTTGTGCAGGTTGAAAGGAAAACACAGGAAAGAGAGAGTTGGAGGAGAGGGTAAGAGCAACTAAAAAGACAAAAAGAGAAATAAAAATAACATATGACATACATAAACACAAAGAAAATATGGCTGATGTGAGAAATTCATTGAGAGTAATAACAATGAATGGTAATGAATTAAACTCATCAGTCAAGAGACACTGATTTGCATAATGGATAAGGAAATATTACCCATCTATATCTTGTCTACAAGAAACCCACCTTAGACCCAGGGATTCAAGGAGGCTGAAAGTGAATGGCTGGAAAACAATTTTGCAAGCAAACAATAACCACAAAAGGACAGAAGTAGCTATCATAATATCTCACAACATAGATTTTAAATGCAAAACAATTGTAAGAGACAAAGATGGACACTATATATAAGTAAAAGGGGTAATCTCTCAAGAAGAGAGAACAATCATAAACATTTATGCACCTAATCAGGGTGCCTCAAAACACATGAGGCAAGCACTGGAAAAACCAAGTGGAGAAATAAATGCCTCTACAATTTTAGTGGAGGAATTTAATGCACCATTATCACCATTAGACAGAACATCTAGACAGAGAATCAAAAAAGAAACAAAGACTCTGAATAATACATTACAGGAACTGGACGTAATAGACATATACAGAACACTCCACCCAAATACAGTGGGATATACATTCTTCTCGAGTGCACATGGATCATACTCCAAGATAGAAAACATACTAGGCCACAGAACAACTCTCAATGAACTCAGAAAGATTAAGATTATACAAAGTAATTTCTCTGATCACAATGGAATGAAATTGGAAATCACTAAGGGCCAGAGAACCAGATTAGGCACAAAGATAGGAACTAAACAACACACTCTTTGACAAACAGTGGGTCAGGGAAGAAGATACAAAAGAAATCAGTAACTACCTCGAATCGAATGAAAATGACAACACAACATATCAAAACCTATGGGATGCAGCCAAAGCTGTCCTGAGAGGGAAATTAATAGCCATAAATGCAAATATTAAAAAAGAAGAAAGAACAAAATTGAAGACCTAAATGCACACCTGGAGGAATTGGAAAAACACCAAAAAACTAACCCTAAAGGAAGTAGAAAGAAAGAAATAACAAAGATTAGAGCAGAACTACATGAAATAGAAAATAAAAAAGCACTAGAAAAAATAATCAAAACCAAAAGCCGATTCTTCAAGAAGATCAATAAAATTGGCAAACTCTTAACCAGACTAACAAAGAAAAAGAGAGAGCAGATGCAAATACACAAAATAAGGAATGAAGAAGGGGACATCACTACTGACCCCACAGAAATAGAGTATCATAATAGAATACTTTGAAAAATAATATGCCAACAAGAATGATAATTCAAGAGGAAATGGAAAAATTCCTGGAAACTGACAAGCAACCTACATTGAGGAAAGAAGGAATTGATGGACGCAACAGTTCAATTACAGGTAAAGAGATAGACTCGGTCATCAAAAACCTCCCAATCAAGAAGAGCCCAGGGCCAGATGGCTTCACAAGTGAATTCCACCAAACATTCTAGAATGAGCTGACACCAATTCAGCTTAAGCGCTTCCAAAAAATAGAAATAGAAGGAATATTGCCTAACTCATTCTATGATGCCAAAATTACCCTAATACCAAAGCTAAACAAAGATACCATGAGAAAGGAAAATTACAGACCAATTTCTCTAATGAACCTAGATGTTAAAATCCTCAACAAAATACTTGCTAATTGCATTCAACAACATATCAAAAGAATTTTACACCATGACCAAATGGGTTTCATCCCGGGTATGCAAGAATGGTTCAACATAAGAAAATCAATCAATGTAATACACCACATAAGCAGATTGAAAGAAAAAAATCACATGATCATCTCTATAGATGCAGAAAAAGCATTTGACAAAATACAGCACCCTTTCCTGATAAAATCACTGCAAAAGATAGAAATAGAAGGAAACTTTCTGAACATGAGAAAGGGTATATATGAAAAACCCAAAGCTCACATCATCTTCAAAGGTGAAATTCTAAAAGCCTTCCCTCTGAGATTGGGAACAAGAAAAGAATACCCACTTTCAACACTCCTATTTGACATTGCTTTAGAAATACTTGCTCGAGCACTGAGGCAAGAAAAAGATATAAAAGGCATCCAAATTGGAAAAAAAGAAGTAAAAATTTCATTATTTGCAGGTGACATGATCCTATACGTAGAAAGCCCTGAGAAATCTACAACAAAGCTTCTAGAACTTATAAAGGAGTTCAGTAATGTCACAGGCTATAAGATCAATGCTCAAAAATCAGTAGCATTTCTGTACACCAATAACGAGAAATCTGAGAAGGAAATCAAGAAAAAAATACCATTTACAATAGTAACTAAAAGAATCAAATACCTAGGAATAAATTTAACTAAAGATGTAAAGGACTTACATACAGAAAACTACACAACACTGTTAAAGGAAATCAAAGAAGACTTAAATAAATGGAAGAATATTCCCTGTTCATGGATAGGAAGGCTAAACATCATCAAGATGTCTATCCTACCCAAACTAATCTACAATTTAATGCAATCCCAATAAAAATCAACACTGTATTTTTTAAGGAATTAGAAAAACTAACTACAAAATTTATTTGGAATGGTAAGAGACCCTTAATTGACAAAGACATATTGAAAAAGAAAAATGAAGCTGGAGGCATCACACTACTTGACTTTAAAACATACTACAAAGCTACAGTGTTCAAAAACTGCATGGTATTGGCCCAAGGATAAACCTACTGACCAATGGAACTGAATTAAGAGTTCTGATATAAATCCTCACATATACAGTCATCTGGTATTCGACAAGGCCACAAGCCCACTCAGTTGGGAGAGAATGGCCTCTTCAACAAGTGGTGCTTGGAGAACTGGATATCCATATCCAAAAGAATGAGAGAAGAATATCATCTCACACCTTATATGAAAATCAACTCAAGATGGATCAAATATCTAAATATGTGAGCCAAGACCGTAAAGACATTGGAAGATTATGTAGGGAAGCATCTACAGGACTTGTATTAGGAAATGGTTTTATGAACTTCACACCCAAAACACGAGCAATACAAGAAAAAACAGATAAATGGGATCCTCTCAAAATTAAAAACTGTTGCACCTCAAAGGATGTTTTCAAGAAAATAAAAAGACAGCCTACCCAATGGGAGAAAATATTTGGCAACCATATATCTGATAGGAGCCTAATATCCTGCATATATAAAGAAATCCTACACTCGAAAATAAAAAGACTAACAACCCATTTAAAAAATGAGCAAGTGACCTGAAAAGACACTTATCCAAGGAAGAAATACAAATGGCTAAAAACCACATGAAAAAATGTTTGACATCTCTAGCTATTATAGAAATGCAAATCAAAGCTACATTGAGATACCATCTTACGCCCATTAAAATGGTGGCTGTTAAAAAAACAGCAGACCATAAGTGTTGGAGAGACTGTGGAGGAATGGGAACCATCATCCACTGCTGGTGGGATTGTGGAATGGTCCTGCCACTGTGGAGAACAGTTTGGCAGTTCCTCAAAAACTAACTATAGATCTTCCATATGATCCAGCAATACCACTGCTGGGTATACACCCAGAAGAACTGAAAGTAAAGACACAAACTGATATATGCACACCAATGTTCATAGTGGCATTGTTCACTATTACCAAAAGTTGGAATCAACCCCAGTTCCCATCAACAGATGAATGGATAAACAAAATGTGGTACATACATACAATGTATATTATTCAGCTGTAAGAAGGAATAAAGTGCTAACACATGAGATAACATGGATGAATCTTGAAGACCTTATATTGAGTGAAGCAAGCCAGGCATGGAAGGATGAACAGTACATGACCTCATTGATATGAATTAAGGAAACTGAGCAGTCTCTGAGAACTATTGTCTGAAAGATATGTGTACAAGAAAGAGAAAGAAAATGGAAAGTTGTGAGCCATTACTCATATGGATGTAACCTATGTTAAAGTGTTAGAGTGTAGTTGTGTATTGAAGGGATAAGACAGGAGGGTAGTCATATATTGGGTTGGATGGTGAAGGGTTGGCAGGTCGGTAGATTGGGAAGGGTGGGTTAGAATACTCAGGATACTGAGGGGAGAGATGGGAAAGGGACCAGGTGAACACTGGGGATTTATGGGGATGAGGTTGAAAGTACAAAGGAGGGAATGCTCTTATGGCAATATGACAAGGAAGTGTCACTAGTGTAGCATGTTGGTTGGGGGGCATTTGGGACAGGGCGCATGTGGAGCAGGCTTCTAGGGAGTGTGTGAGTGTTCATCCTGTCAAAATGTGTGGTATTAGTGGGTGGAGACCCACACAGTGAGAGGGAAGGAGATGGACTCCCATCATTGGGAGGACCGATTTGCTCAGAAATAGACAGGGGGGTGTCTCTTAAGAGCAAGGGCAGTTCCTAATAGTGGAGGACAAACCAATGTGTCATGACCTCTTGTTGCATGTAACTATGAATCTTGTCATCCAATGAGTCAAGCCAGGGGGTCATCATGGGCCCTGGGGGGGTAGGGAGGGAGGAACAGAATTGATCAAACAGGGGGTATTTAGTGGTCAATGGAAATGTTTTTCATTACCTTACACTGATGGACACCGGACATGGTAAATATCATCAAAATTTATAAAAGTGTACAATCTAAAATGTAAACCACACAGTAAACCACTGACAATGTTTAGTAGCTATGTTTCGCTATCTTTATATCAGTTATAACAATGCTACCATCCACATACAAAAAGATTTTAATATGGGGTGAGGAAAGGGGGAGGAGGTTGGGTATATGAGAGTGTCTTGTGTTCTGTGTGTGACTTTGCTGTGACCTAAAACTTCTTTGAAAATAAAATGAAAAATAGTGAGACACTGGGGAGTGAGAAGGGGAAGGTGCCACGGTACAGACTGGACACCAGATATTCCAGTGATAAAAGGCAAAATGTCAAAATATATATATATATATTTTTTAATTTTTTCTCATTTTTTGAATAACCCAATCCTTTAATTTAATTTTATTTTTTTAGTTTTTTTTAAATTTTTATGTATTTTATCTCTTACATTTAAACATCATTATTATTTCATTTTCTTATTAATTGTATTTGACTATTGTATTGGCTTCATCTTTAAAGAAGCTTTGGATCACAGAAGGGTTACAACTGGGGCAGAAGAGGATCGTTGGTGGGAGGTGTCAGGATGGGGGGGTGCATGGGAGGAAGTTCACTTGAACATACATAAAAGGTATATAAAATTGTTCAAATGCTCACAGGACATGGTCACAGCGGGTGGAGAACCACTCAATAAATGAGAGAATACTGAATTCACAGTTTGGAGAGCTCTGCCACATTCTCCAAGGGAGCAGCAACAGTCCCTCAAGTGCAGTGTCTGGCAAAGGAGGGTGATCCACCGATGGGCTCTTGTTATTGATGACTAGCCTTATGAGTCTTTGAAATTGGAATCTAGCCTATTGTTATGGGGTGCCTAAGGGTTGCCTCCTGAGAGCCTCCTTGTTGTTCAAATGTGGCCTCTCTCTAAGCAAAACTCAGCATATGAATGCAATACCTTCCTTCAAGCATGGGACATGACTCCCAGGGATGAGCCTCCCTGGCAACAAGGGATTACTAACAAGTGCCAATAGGCAATACGACTGGAAATAGACCTCGAATAAAAGGGGGAAAAGGTAAAGACAAATGAGTTCGTATGGCTAAGAGACTTCAAAGTGTGTTGGGAGGTCATCCCAGAGGTAGCGCTTATATACATCTCAATAGGACCTCATAGGCTTTCAAGGTGGATATCATCCTACGCAGAGGGGCTCCTGAGCGCACTGGGGACACCTACATCCTATATCAGTGTGGATAGCCACAGAGTTTCATGCCTTATCAGTGGGCCCTACTTTGGAATCCTTGCTCTTGAGAGTGACAGAGTTGGACCCAGATGTGTCTGCCCTGCACATGGTCCATCTGTCCCTTCTATTCAAACCTATATGTGGTGTCGGAATTTGTAGTTGTACTTCCAGAGACCAGAGTATTTGGGCTGTCATGTGCCAGCTGGGCCCGGAATCTCGATGGAGCTGCAACTCCTACTTTATAGCTCAATGGGCTCACCCTGGACACCTGGTGGTGAGATGATGATGGACAACAGCCATGCAAGGGAATGGAGAGCATGCAGAATAATCCCGTCCATCTTATCCATGGCATATAAGGCCCCTCTCACTTGGAGGTGGAGTAGACATCACCATCTCAGACTCCTCAGTATTGGGTGAAGAGCTATGGGCTAGAGTGGACTTACTGGTATTCTGTTATAGACATATTGTGATTCATGCAATGGAAGTAATTACAACATTAATGTGGTTTCAGTGGCCACCAGATGCTTTGGGGCAGGGAGAGGGTAAAGCAGTTGTAATACAGGGGCTTTTTCAGGACTTGGGAATTATCCTGAGTGACACTGCAATGACAGATATAGACCATTTTATATCATCATATAACATGCAGAACTGTGTGGGAGAGAGTGTGGTTTACAATGTGAACTATGGTCCATGCTTAGTGGCAAAGCCCCAAGATGTATATATCTATTGCAGGTGATCTGCCACTCTAATGAAGGATGTTTATGTGGGACGAGTGGGAGGTGGGGTGCATGGGAATCCCTACAATTTTTGTGTAATATTTATGTAATCTAAGTCTAAGTATCTTTTAAAAAATAAAATAAAAAATTATTTTTAAAAAAATTAATTTGTGAGAAGAAGTAAATAAGGGTGGGGGAATGGATATAGGAACATAGTTTGTGTATACTATTAAAGTTAAGTTCATACCAAAGCAAATGAGATTGTTACAAATTTGGATGTTAAATTTAAGCCCCACGGTAACTACAAAGAAAATATCAGCGAATACATAAGCTCTTAGAGACAGATATTAGATAGAGTACAGGCTGCCAGTGGTGAGGGTGTGGGTGGTGAGATGGAGAATAGGGAGTTAAAGCGAAATAGTTGTAGAGTGTCTAGAGAGAGGAAAATTTAGTAATGGAAGGTGGTGGGGGTACCACAATGCCATCTTAATGTGATTAACTCCACTGATTGGTATGGTTAGGGGCAGTTGAGTTGGAAAAGTTTATGTTGCATATATATTCCAAAAATTAAAATTAGAAAAAGAAAGATTAATTAAAGAAACAGTGACAATTAAAAACAACACATTATCATGAATGGGATCTAACAAGGGAGGAGAGAAGGCTCAAAATGACATTCCTGGGGGAGTGGATGTGGCTCAAGTGGTTGATGCCTCCCAAATGGGAGGTCCCAGGTTTGGTTCCTGGTGCCTTCTGAAAAAAAAAAAAAAACAAACAACAAGCAAAACAAATGAAGAAACCAACCCAGGGAAGCTAATGTGGCTCAATGGTTGAGCACCAGCTTCCCACATACAAGGTTCTGGGTTCATTCCCTGGCTTTGCTACACTTAAATTTGCATTTCATTTTCCAGCATCATGTTTTATTTATGATAAATATAAATACACATATATCACTTTGCCTCCCATGAAAACACACTGTACCTAGAAACTGAACTTTATGGCAAAGTAGTATACAAATTATCATAGCTATGTCCTTCATTTGGCCAGTGATTGTTTTTAAAGGTGTTTTGAAAGATCGTAATTTATTTTTTACAAAAGGCTGCCCATATTGGACTTACTCAGTGTATTACTAGTCACATTTCTCAAGAGAAACAGAACCAACTGGATATAAGATTTATTATAGGAATTGGCTTAAGCAACCATGGGGACTGGCAAATCCCAATTCTGTAGGGCAGGTCACAGGTTGGAAATTCCAGTGAAGGTGATGGTGAATTCTCCAGGAGCAGCAGGCAGGCTGAAATAGACATAGAAATGCTTCCTTCTGACTTCTGAAATTCTCAGTTCTGGCCTTAAGTTCTCCAAAAGGATTGGATGAAGAGACTCCCTTCATTGCTGAGTGCAATCACCTTGTTTGGGCTTAGGTGCAATGAGCTCTAGATGCAATCAACTGACAGATGATATAAATCCATCTATGAAATACTCTCACAGTAACAATCAGGACAGTGTTTGCTTGACCAAATTGTTGGACACCATCACCTAGCTGAGTTAGTACATGAATTTAACCATCACTGTCAGGCATAAGATGAAAAAGAAAAGCTATAGTTCTCTTCCACTGGGTCCTGTTAGTGAAGGGTCCCTGTAGGGAAGTTATTGGTGGGCTGAGCACCTCATAAATAGCAGCTAAAAATTACTGTACAAAAGGAGGATGTGGCAGATTTTCTACACCTTGGTATTTAGTCAGAAACTGATGCCAGGAATGCTTGATGTCATTTAATTTGAAAGAAAAGTCTAAGACAGTTATGTTTGGCAAATCTTCTCTAAATATAGTGTTTTTGTAGACAAATTCTTAATTGTTCATATACTGACTCTTGTTACAACGAATGTATCTGATGAGAATTCTGTTTGAAAATAGGTAATTTTTCCAAATTTTTGTGAATTATGGAAATAATATATTTCCTCTTTCCCTGTTTATTCAGTGCCTACCTTAATAATTAATGTCTGCTGTGTGTGTGCATGTGTGTGTGTGTGTGTTAGTTTTGGTTTGACAGGTTTATTTTTTTAAGATCTTAGTGGCTACAGTGTGTAAAATTGGATGTGAGTAGGTGTTAAACTTCCTTACGTAAGTCCTGGTAGTTTTGAACAATCGGTTGTTCATTCACAGAACTAAATGCACTGTTCTAAGCATTATGAGATGAGGAGAAATTGTACAAAAATGGACAAAGATGTACAGGGAGCGGATGTGGCTTAAGCAATTGGCATCTGCCTCACACATGGGAGGTCCCGGGTTCGTTTCCAGTGCCTCCTAAAGAAGTGAGCCACAAGGAGCCACGACACTAGGAGTGCAAGCGGCTCAAGGGGTTGAACACTCCCATCCTACATGGGAGGTCCCAGGTTTGGTTTCTGGTGCCTCCTGGGTTTGGTTTCTGGTGCCTCCTGAGGAATACAAGCAGTCAGACGAGGTAGCCATGGGGAGGAGAGGCTCTGGAGGCAGGGAGAGGAAAAACAGTTGTAATACGGGGGCTTTTTCAGGACTTGGGAATCATCCTGAATAACACTGCAATGACAGATATAGGGCATTTTATATTGTCACATAACATGCAGAAATGTGTGGGAAAGAGTGTAGACGACAATGTGAACTATGGTCCATGCTTAATGGCAAAGCCCCAGTATGTGTTTATCAATTGCCATGACTATGTCACACTAATGAAGGATGTTCATGTGGGAGGGTGTGGGAGGAGGTGTGGGGAGTGGGGCATATGGGAATCCCTATATCTTTTGTGTAACATTTATGTAATCTATCTTTTAAAATATATATATATATTTTAAAAATTTATTTTTAAAATTAAGTTCTTGCTTAGTAAGAAAAAAAAATTAAAAATAAAATAAATGGATTATTTCATTAAAAAAAAAAATGTCTAAATCATGTCCCTGCTTGGGTATTATTTGGTAAAGAAAAATATATGTATAATATCTCTATTAAACAAGTTTTCATATATTGTTGATAAAGGCATATATTAAAAAAAAAACTGTTAATGAAATCATGTGCAGTAAGCAACATCAGGAAAGAGTTACAGAGAAGGTTTTATTTGATTTGGGCCTTGTAGCATTATTCCTTAGGAATATAGGGTGGCATGAGGGAATGTAGAGAAGTTCTGGGGTTTTCAGGAAATGGAAGCAATAAAATGCTTTCCAGAATAGAATGTTCATCTAAGGATGTATAAGACTATAAAGGTGAAAATATATGGTCCATATGGTGAAAATACGTGTATGGTATGATTTGTAATTTGCATTTAATATACTGGTCTTTAGAGAGGAGAGCCATTGGAGGAACATAGCATCTTAAG
This sequence comes from Tolypeutes matacus, assembly GCA_026826555.1. Classification (NCBI taxonomy): domain Eukaryota; kingdom Metazoa; phylum Chordata; class Mammalia; order Cingulata; family Chlamyphoridae; genus Tolypeutes; species Tolypeutes matacus. The sequence goes on from JAKSZT010054457.1 coordinate 5,153,440, forward strand.
GTAAAAGGAATATATTATCCAGCCATATTGTTCTTAATGCTAAAAAAAATTTGTATTTCACTAGTACTAGGAATTGCAGAATGGTTCCATGATCTCCAAAACAGGTGAATGTTATCCCTCTTACTCTCCTCAGTTCATTGAATACTTCAATATTCTTGAGTGGTAACAATTTACATAAAATATGTATTATCTAGATGTCCCTCTTTAATTTGGTTAGCCATGAATTCTGATAAGAAATTCTGGGGTGTTTTTCCAGAGAATCTAAGTCTGTCAGAGGTTTCTTTTTTTCTTTTTTTCTTTTTTTTAAATATATTTTAAAAGCTGCTTAGATTACATAGATGTTACACAAAAATTACAGGAATTTCCACGTTCTCTACCTCCCACATCTCCCATAACATCCCACATAAACATCTCTCATTAGTGTGGCACATCACCTGCAATGGATATACACATCCTGGAGCTTTGTCACTAAGCATGGACCACATAGTTCACAATATAGACCACACTCTCTCCCACACAGTTCTGCATCTTATATGCTAATGTAAAATGGCCTATATCTGTTGTTGAAATGTCACTCAGGATAATTCCCAAGTCCCGAAAAAGCACCTGCATTGCAACTGCTTTTCCCTTCTCTGCCCCAAAAGTGTCCAGTGGCCACTGGCTCCACATCAGTGTTGTAATTTCTTCCATTACTTGAATCACAATATATCTACAGCAGAATACCAGTAAGTCCACTCTAGTCCTGAGGAGTCTGGGATAGTAATGTCCAATCCACCTTCAAGTGAGAGGGGGATTATATTCCATGGATAAAATGGATGAGATCATTCTGCCTGCAGCTGCAGACTCGTTCCATTCCCTGGAATGGCTGTTGTCCATCATCATCTCCTTGCCAGGTGACTTGGGTGAGTCCATTGAGCTGCAGAGAAGGAGTTGCAGCTCCACCAAGATTCCAGGTACAGCTGGCACATGGGCAGGCCAGAGGCTCCAGTCTCTGGAAGTACATCTATAAACTCCAGCATCACATATAGGTTTGAATAGAAGGGACTGATGGACCATGTGCAGGGAGGACTTTTTTGAGTCCAACTCTGTCACTCTCAGGAATACAGATGCCAAAGTATAGCCCACTGATAAGGCATCAATCTCTGGAGCTATCCCCACTTATATAGAACCTGGGTGTCTCCAGAGCCCCCAGGAGCCCCTCTGTGTGGGGTGATATCCACTTTGGTGTTCTATGAGATCCTACTGAGGTGTGCATAAGCGTTACCTCTGGGATGACCGCCTGACTCTCTTTGAAGTCTCTTAGCCAATGAACTCATTTGTCTTTACCTTTTCCCCCTTTTATCCAAGGTCTTTTTCCAGTCATATTGCCAGTTGGCACTTAGTATTAATCCCTCATTTCCAGGGAGGCTCATCCCCAGGAGTCATGTCCCATGCTGGGGGAAGGTAATGCATTCATATGCTGAGTTTGACTTAGAGAGATGCCACATTTGAGCAACAAGGAGGCTTTCAAGTGGCAATCCTTAGGCACCCCATAACAGTAGGCTAAGTTTCAATTACAAGAGTAAAGACTCATGAGGCTAATCATCAATAACCAGAACCCATCAATGGACACTCCTCCTTTGCCACACACTGCCCCTGCACTTGAGGGGCTATTGCTGCTCGAATGTGGCAAAGCTCTCCAAGCTGGGAGTTCAGTATTCCCTCATTTATTGAGTGATTGTCACCCACTGTGTCCATACCCCACCCCTTGATCATTTGAACAATTTTATATATCTTTCATATATATTCAGGGGAACTTCCTCCCATGAAACCCCCATCCCATACACCCCCTACCAATTATCCTCTCCTGCCCCGTTTAACCCTTCTGTGATCCAAACCTTCCTTGAAAATGAAGCTGATATAATAGCCAAATACAATTAATAGGAAAATGAAATAATAAAGATAAGTTTAAATATAAGAGATAAAATACATGGAAACTTAAAAAAAAAACTAGAAATAAAATAAAATGAAAGGATTGGAATATTCAAAAAATGGGAAAAAACAAAAAAATTTTTTTTAAAATTTTTTAACATTTTTCCTTTTCTTACTGCATTATCAGGTGTCCAGTCTGTACCGTGGCACCTGCCCCCTCTCACTCCCCAGTGTCTCCCGACTTTTCATTTAATTTTCAAAGAAGTTTTAGGTCACAGCAAAGTCACACACAGAATACTAGAAAGTCCCATATACCAAACCTCCTTCCCCTTTCCTCACCGCATATTAAAACCTTCTTTATGTGGATGGTATCCATATAAGTGTATAACAGTTGTTATAACTGTTATACAGATAGTGAAGCTTAGCTACTAAACATTGTCAATGGTTTACTGTATAGTTTACAATTCAGACAGTACAGTTTAATAATTTTTTATGATATTTACTGTGTCCTATGTCCATCACTGTAAGGTAATGAAAAACATTTCCCCTGACCCCTATATACCCCCTGTTTGATCTTTTCTTTTCCTTCCTCCCAATCCCCCCGGGGCACATGACACACACACCCTTGACTCATTGGATGACAAGATTCATAGTTAAATGCAACAACAGGTCTTGACACTCTGATTGTCCTCCCCTATTAGGATCCACCATTGCACCTAAGAGACACTCACCTGTCTGTTTCTGGGTGAATCGGTCCTCCCAAATATGTGGGTCCATCTCCTTCCCACTCACCGTGTGGGCCTCCACTCCCCAACACAACACTTTATGACAGGATGAACACTCACACACTCCCCAGAAGCCTAATCCAGATGCACCCCTTCCTGAATGCCCCCCCAACCTACACCCTAAACCAGTGACACTACCTTGTCATACTGCCATAAGAGCATTCCCTCTCCTGCACTTTCAACATCATACCCACAAATCCCATGATCACCTAGTCCCCCTCCCATCTCTCACTCCAGTATCCTGGGTATTCTAACCCACCCATCCTAATCCACCCACCTGTCAATCCTGCACCACCAAACCCAGTAATATCACTACCCACCTGTCCTATCCTTCAATATGCAACTATACTCTATCACTTTACCATAGATTATTTCTATATGCATGATGGCTCACAACCCTCTCTTCTCCTTCTCTCCCTTGTTAACCTATCTTTTAGACAGGAGTTCTCAGAGACTGCACACTTTCCTCAATTCAAATCAGTGAGGTCATGTACTGTTCATCCTTCAATGCCTGGCTTGCTTCACTCAACATAAGGTCTTCAAGATTCATCCATGTTATTCCGTGTGTTACCACTTTATTCATTCTTACAACTGAGTAATATTCCATTGTATGTATGTACCACATTTTGTTTATCCATTCATCTGTTGATGGGCACCGGGGCTGATTCCAACTTTTGGCAATTGTGAACAATGCCGCTATGAACATTGGTGTGCATATATCTGTTCGTGTCCTTGCTTTCAATTCTTCTGGATATATACCCAGCAGTGAAATCGCTGGATCATATGGAAATCTATTGTTAGTTTTCTGAGGAATCACCAAACTGTCCTCCACAGTGGCTGGACCATTCCACAATCCCACCAGCAGGGGATGAGGGTTCCTATTCTTCCATATTCTCTCCAACACTTATAGTCTGCTGTTTTTTTAATAGCTGCCATTCTGATGGGTGTAAGATGGTATCTCAATGTAGTTTTGATTTGGATTTCCCTAATACTAGCGAAGTCAAGCATTTTTTTCATGTGCTTTTTAGCCATTTGTATTTCTTCCTTGAAGAAGTGTATTTCCAGGTCACTTGCCCATTTTTCAAATGGGTTGTTTGTCTTTTTATTTATGAGGTGTAGGATTTCTTTATAAATGCAGGATATATCCTATCAGATATATAGTTGCCAAATATTTTCTCCCATTTGGGAGGCTGCCTTTTTATTTTCTTAATAACATCCTTTGAGGTGCAGAAGTTTTTAATTTTGAGGAGATCCCATTGATCTATTTTTTATTGTGCTGCTTGTGCTTTGGGTGTGAAGTTCATGAAACCATTTCCTATTACAAGGTCCTGTAGATGCTTCCCTACATTATCTTCTAAGGTCTTTATGGTTTTGGCTCTTATATTTAGATCTTTGATCCATCTTGAGTTGATTTTTGTATAAGGTGTGAGATGATATTCCTCTCTCATTCTTTTGGATATGGATATCCAGTTCTCCAAGCACAACTTGTTAAAGAGGTCATTCTTTCCCAACTGAGTGGGCTTGGTGGCCTTGTCAAATATCAGATGACTGTATATGCGAGGATCTGTATCAGACTCTCAATTCTGTTCCATTGGTCAGTATGTCTATCCTTGTGCCAACACCATGCAGTTTTGAGCACTGTAGGTTTGTAGTATGTTTTAAAGTCAGGTAATGTGATACCTCCAACTTCATTTTTCTTTTTCAATATGCCTTTGGCAATTCAGGGTCTCTTACCATTCCAAATAAATTTTGTAGTTAGTTTTTCCAGTTCCTTAAAAAAAAGTGTTGATTTTTATTGGGATTGCATTAAAACTGTAGATTAGTTTAGGTAGGATAGACATCTTGATGATGTTTAGCCTTCCTATCCAGGAGCAGGGAATATTCTTCCATTTATTTAAGTCTTCTTTGATTTCCTTTAACAGTGTTGTGTAGATTTCTGTATATATGTCCTTTACATCTTTAGTTAAATTTATTCCTAGGTATTTGATTCTTTTAGTTACTATTGTAAATGGTACTTTTTTCTTGATTTCCTTCTCAGATTTCTTGTTATTGGTGTACAGAAATGCTACTGACTTTTGAGCATTGATCTTATAGCCTGTGACATTACTGAACTACTTTATACGTTCTAGAAGCTTTGTTGTAGATTTCTCAGGGCTTTCTACGTATAGGATCATGTCACCTGCAAATAATGAAATTTTTACTTCTTTTTTTCCAATTTGGATGCCTTTTATGTCTTTTTCTTGCCTCAGTGCTCAAGCAAGTACTTCTAAGACAATGCTAAATAGGAGTGGTGATAGTGAGCATTCTTGGCTTGTTCCTGATCTCAGAGGGAGGCTTTTAGGATTTCACCATTGAAGGTGATGTTAGCTTTGGGTTTTTCATATATACCCTTAATATATTCAGAAAGTTTCCATCTATTCCTATCTTTTGCAGTGTTTTTATCAGGACAGAGTGCTGTATTTTGTTAAATGCTTTTTCTGCATCTATAGAGATGATCATGTGATTTTTTTCTTTCAATCTGTTTATGTGGTGTATTGCATTGATTAATATTCTTATATTGAACCTCTTTGCATACCTGGGATGAAACCCACTTGGTCATGGTGTACAATCCTTTTGATATGTTGCTGTATGCGATTAGCAAGTATTTTGTTGAGGATTTTAGCATTTAGGTTCATTAGAGAAATTGGTCTGTAATTTTCCTTTCTTGTGGTATTTTTGTTTGGTTTTGGTATTAGGGTAATGTTGGCATCATAGAATGAGTTAGGCAATATTCCTTCTACTTTTTTTTTTTGGAAAAGCTTAAGCAGAATTGGTGATAGCTCTTTCCGGAATGTTTGGTAGAATTCACCTGTGAAGCCATCTGGTCCTGGGATCTTCTTAGTTGGGAGGTTTTTGATGACTGAGTCTATCTCTTTACTTGTAGTTGGACTGTTGAGTTCATCAATTTCTTCTTTCATCAATGTAGGCTGTTTGTGAGTTTCTAGAAACTTGTCCATTTCCTTTAAATTATCATTCTTGTTGGCATTTAATTTTTCAAAGTATCCTCTTATGATACTCTTTATTTCTGTGGGATCAGTAGTGATACTCCTTGCTCATTCCTTATTTTCTGTATTTGCATCTGTTCTCTCTTTTTCTTTTTTTTTATTGTGGGTAAAAATCAATTTTTTCACAATACATACCAATATTTCTAAAATGATATATAAATATATATGCATATATGTACATTTGCTTACTTAAATGTTATTTTTTAAATATTTTCTTAAAGGTGCTTAGAGTACCTAAATATTACACAGAAATTACAGGGACTCCCATGTTCCCCACCTCCCACACCTCCTACAATATCCTACACAAACATCCTTCATCAGTGTGGCACATCACCCGCAATGGATATACATATCCTGGGGCCTTCCCACCAAGTATAGACCACAGTTCACATTGTAGACCACACTCTCTCCCACACAGTTCTGCATAGTATATGCTGATATAAAGTGGCCTACATCCGTCGCCACAATGCCACTCAGGACAACCCCCAAGTCCCCAAAAAAACCTGTATTTCAACTGCCCTTCCCCTCCCTGCCCCAAAAGCATCCAGTGGCCATTGGCTCCACCTCATTGTTATAATTTCTTCCATTGCTTTAATCACAATATGTCTACAACAGAATACCATTAAGTCCACTCTAGTCCATAGCTCTTCCCCCAATCCTGAGGGGACTGGGATGGTGATGTCCACTCCACCTCCAAGTGATAGAGGGCTTATAACCCATGGATACGGTGGATGGGATTATCCTGCCTGCAGCTGCAGGCCCTCTCCATTCCCTGGGATGGCCATTGCCCATCATCGTCTCCTCGCCATGTGACTTGGATGAGTCCATTGAGCTATAGGTTAGGAGCTGCAGCTCCACCGAGATTGTTAGTCTGGCTAAGGGTTTGTCAAATTTATTGATCTTCTTGAAGAACCAGCTTTTGGTTTTGTTTATTTTTTTCTAGTGCTTTCTTTTTCTCTATTTCATTTAGTTCTGCTCTAATCTTTGTTATTTCCTTCTTTCTACTTCCTTTAGGTTTAGTTTGTTGTTGTTTTTCCAATTCCTCTAAGTGTGCAGTTAGGTCTTCAATTTTAGCTCTTTTTTCTTTTTTAAGATATGTATTTATGGCTATGAACTTCCCTCTCAGGACAGCTTTCACTGCATCCCATAGGTTTTGATATGTTGTATTGTCATTTTCACTCGTTTCAAGGTAGTTACTGATTTCTTTTGATATTTCCTCCTTGACCCACTGTTTGTCTAAGAGTGTGTTGTTTAACTTCTGTATCATTGTGCCTAATCTGGTTCTCCGGCCCTTAGTGATTTCCAATTTCATTCCATTGTGGTCAGAGAAATTACTTTGGATAATCTCAATCTTTCTGAATTCATTGAGAGTTGTTCTGTGGCCTAACATGTGGTCTATCTTGGAGTATGATCCATGTGCACTCGAGAAGAATATAAATCCTGCTGTATTTGGGTGTAGTGTTCTGTATATATCTATTAAGTCCAGGCCTCTAATGTATTATTCAGAGTCTTTGTTTCTTTATTGATTCTCTGTCTAGATGTTCTGTCTTAATGGTGTATTAAAATCCCCCACTAAAATTGTAGAGGCATTTATTTCTCCACTTGGTTTTTCCAGTGTTTGCCTCATGTATTTTGAGGCACCCTAATTAGGTGCATAAATGTTTATGATTGCTCTCTCTTCTTGAGAGATTACCCCTTTTACTAATATATAGTGTCCATCTTTGTCTCTTACAATAATTTTGCATTTAAAGTCTATTTTGTCTGATATTAGAATAGCTACTCCTGCCTTTTTTTGGCTATTGTTAGCTTGTAAAATTGTTTTCCAGCCATTCACTTTCAGCTTGAATCCCTGGGTTGAAGGTGGGTGTCTTGTAGACAGCATATAGATGGATCATATTTCCTTATCCATTCTGCCAATCTGTGTCCTTTGCGTGTTGAATTTAATCCATTAACATTCAGAATTATTACTCGCAACAAATTTCTTACTTCAGCCATATTTTCTTTGGGTTAATGTATATCATATGTTGTTTTGTTTCTGTTTTTGTCTTTTTAGTTGTTTTTAAACTCTCCTCCAACTCTCTCTCCCTTGTTTTTTCCTTTCAATTTGTAGAACTTCCTTTACTATTTCTTGAATCAGGTTTCTTCTTGACATACTCTCTTAATTTCTGTTTATCTGTGAAAATTTTGAACTCTCCATCATTTTTGAATGCCACTTTTGCTGGATAGAGAATTCGTTGCTGGAAGTTTTTTTTTCTTTTAGTTCTTTGACTATGTCATACCACTGTCTTCTTGCCTCCATGGTTTCAGATGAGAAATCAGCATTTAATCTTCCCTTGTATGTGGTGGTTCTCTTTTCTCTTGCTGCCTTGAGTATTTTCTCTTTGTCTTGAGCATTGGACATTTTGACAAGTATATGTATTGGAGTTGGCCTGTTGGGATTTATACTGTTTGGGGTGCACTATGCTTCCTGGATCTGCACATCCATCTCCCTCAATAGGGTTGGGAAGTTTTCAGCCATTATTTTCTTCAACACTCCTTCTGTTCCCTTTGCTTTCTCTTCTCCTTCTGGGATGCCCATAATGCGTATATTTGTGCATTTTGTGTTGTTCGTTAAATCTCTGAGTCCCTGCTGGATTTTTTTCTATCTTTTTGTCCATCTGTTCTACTATTTGTTTGATTTCAGATGTATTGTCTTCCATATCACTAATTCTTTCTTCTGCCTGTTCAAATCTGCTGTTATGTGTATCCAGCGTCTTTTTGATTTCTTGGATTGTGCCATTGATCACCATCATAACCATTATCTTTTTTATGTATGCTTCCAATTTCTTCAGTATGTTCTCCCAATATCTTCTTAATATCCTTAATCTCTTCCTCCACTTCATTAAGTTGGTCCATGGTATTTGTTTGGAAAGCTTTGATTACATGTTCAATGTTCTGCATCTCTTCCTGGTTTTTAGTTTGTTCATTGGACTGGTCCATGTCTTCCTGTTTCTCAGTGTGGTTTGTAATTTTTTGTTGCCCTCTGGTCATCATTTTATCTTGATGGGTTTATTCAGTTGATTAGCTTCTCTCTCTGCTCTAGAGTTTTATTTAGCTGGTGGTTTTGAGTGTGTGTTAAGTTTTCTCTTTGGCACTTTTTCTTTTTATTTTATTTCCTTGCTTTTTTCTATGTTCCCTTGAAGGCAAAAGATTAGGGCCAATGGAATAGTAAGATGTGAGAAAGGAACAAGGATAATAGTAATATTGATAGAAGTTAGAAGAGGGGCTGTATAAGACTTAGTGAAACGAATATTTATCTCATATAGGCAGTGTAGAGTAATAGGGGAAAAAGTGGAGTACCTACAATGGATTGGGAAACCAAATAGAGGAATATATATATATATAATGATTTAGAAGGCTAGAATGATGAGGAGGGAGAGAAAGAGTAAAGAAAGGGCTGAAAGGAAAAAATTAATATTAACTTAAAAAGAAGAAAACAGAATATATAGAATAGAAATTGACACCCTTATGTTGTGGGCTAATGAAAAAACGTGGTATGTAAGAACCACAACAGAAAGGAGAAGGAGGAAAGATGAAGGAAGTAAAAGAGATAGCTTGGGATACAAAATCAATATAAACAGAGAATGGGAAATCGCTGAAGAAGGACAGCAAAGAAGAGACAAGCTAGCAGCACCTAATTTTTAAAAAATGAAATAAAAAAGAAAGGGGGGAGGAAAGAGGAAAGAAAAGCAAGAGACAACAAATAAACAGAGAAAAACCAAACAACCACACAAGCAAGCCATCAAACAAATTTAAGGAAGAACAGTGTTCCTTCTTGGGCCCTGTAGAACCTCTCAGCCTGCTTGTGTTTATCATTCAATTGCTCTGAAAGGTTCTATCTGCAGGTTTTGAGGCAGATTTTAGCTATTAAACTAAATTTTTTAAAAAATTCTTTTTTTATTTTTTAAAGTGACTGTCTTCTTTTTTTGGTGAAATAAGGGACCTCTTCTAAACCACCCCCTTCACCGAGGGGACCCTAACTAGGCTCATGGACACTAATCACGCACTTACCACTTCCTGGCCTCCCCAGGGGAGCTGAAGCTCTGATGCTAGTCAGTGCAGAATGATGAAAATGGCTGACTCACCCTCTCTGGAGCCAAGCCTGAGTATCACCGTGCTGTTGAGTAAATCAACCTTCCTCAGTAGATTCACCTCTCCCCTCAGCCTGGCACTGCTTCAAGCTGGCTTATCTGCTCTCCAAAGCTATGAGGGGGTCCAAGCAGTCAAATCAATAGAAAGGAAACCCCTCTCCACCTTCTGTCAGAGCCCTCCCACTCTCGGAGAATGCTCCCTCTCACTGGTTTGCTGGTAGGGGTTGGGGCGTATCCCTGGGTAGCTAGGTAATTCAACTTCCTCAGCAGATTCACCACTCCCCTCAGCCTGGTCCTGCCTCAAGCCAGCTATTTTGTTCCCGAAGCCTACAAGGCATTCCAGGAAGCAAAATCCACAGAAAGAAAAGCCCTCTTGACTCTCCACCAGAATCCTCCCACTCACAGAGATCGCTTCCTCTCACCAGGCTGCCTTGGGAGTCACAGCTCAAACCAGCCTCTTTCCCCAAGGGTGGGGGGCTCAGCCGTCTGTGTTAACCTCTGCGTGGAGGGTTAAAACTTACGATCTCTACCGAGCAATCAACGCCGTCGAGCTGCCTCCAGATAGATGTCCCAAGCTTCTCACTCCATGCCCCCACAGCACAGACCCCCAGGCAGGGTCCCGTCCCCAATCAGCCATCCTCAGAGAGATAGTCAGCGAGTGCTCTCCTAAACCAACACCATCTTGATCTCCCCAGAGGTTTCTGATAGTACTTTCATCTACAGGTAATTAAATTCTCTAAGCTTATCATTTATGACCAAAGTATTCCAGTACAGTCACAAAGATAAAAAGTATTTTTTTATAATGAGGGCATCTTAATCTGTGTGACACTATTAGCTGTCATCACAACATCTCTTTTAATTTTCTCTTATTTTTTAAAAATAAAATTGGGCATATAAAAATAAGACCAAATGTCAAGTCATTCCAGATTAGGACATCTACAGATATATTGTGTAACAGCATAACAATTGTTTCTCTTAACACTGACTTTAAAACACAAGTATTATGTGAATGAAAATGGCCACTGACTATGCTTCAAAATGTGATTCTAGTTTCTGCAACTAAACTTATGACATTTGTTGATTCACTGAAATTTGTGCTTTAGTTATAAAATAACATAATTGAGCACTCACGGCAGTCTCTCTTGAAAATGTATTTTAAAAGAAGTGAATACATAGTGAGGAAAACAAAAAGGGAGAGCCTTCATGCATCCAGAACTGTGAGAAAGCATTGAGAGTTTGACAACAAATAGGAGATTAAAGAAGAAAACAGCAGCCTAATCCATGGGCAGGAAGCCGCAGGAGAGTACTGACACAGAAGGTGGGAATAACACAACATGCAGTCTATTTTGGGTATGATGGAAGCTGGATCAACTCACAGGTAGGGAAAAAAGCAGGTTGGTCCTCTACTCAAAAAAGAGTATATTGGAGGTGGAAATAATTATACTTTATCAAAATTAAAAGCATGTCCTCATCAAAAGACACTGTTAAGATAATGAACAGGCAAACCAAGGACTGGAAGAAAATTATCACAAAATATATTTTAAAAAGACTATATATGTGTGTGTGTGTTTGTATCCCATGTTTATATAAAAATATTATATATAAAATGTTAACTGAATAATAAAAAGGTAAGCAACCTAATAAAAATGGGAAAAATAATTGAACATATAATTTACCAAAGAAATATGAATACCCAGTGAAAAAGTGTTCAGCATCATTAGTCATTAGAAAATTTCAAACTAAAGCTACACTGACATACTGCTATAACTCACGATAAGCACTTAACAGTTTCTTGTAAAACTGACTCCCCATTCTCTACCCCGACACTGGCCCCTGGTAACTGTATTCTAGTTTCTGACTTTATGAATTTGCTCATTCTAATTATTTCAATAACTATGTCAAAGAAAAATACAATATTTCTACTTTTGTGCCTGGTTTATTTCACTCAACATGATGTCTTCAATGTTCTTTCATGTTATCACATGTATTGGAAGTTCATTCCTTTTTATGGGTGACTATTATTCCATTGCATACCACATTTTGATTTTCCATTCATCGGTTTATGGGTTGCTTCTATTTTTTTTTTTTTTTTGGCAATTGTGAATCACACTGCTATAAACATCGGTGTACAAATAACTGTTAGAGTCCTGGCTTTCAATCCTTTTGGATATACAACCAGACGTGAGACTGCTAGATCATTAGTAATTCTATATTTAACTTTCTGAGTAACTGATAGTTTTCCACAAAGCCTGGACCATTTTACATTTACACCAACATTGAAAGAATGTTCCTATTTCTCCTTATTCTCTGAACACTTGAAAATTTCTGCTTTCTTTTAAATAGTAGCCTTTCTGGCAAGTGTGAAATGGTATCTCATGATTTTGATTTCCATTTCCTTAATGGCTAATGATGCTGAGCGTATTTTTATGTGTTTTTTGACCACTTGTTTATCTTCTTTGGAGAGATGTTTATTTTAGTCATTTGCCCATTTTTCATCGGGTTCTTTGTCTTTTTCTTATTGAATTGTAGGATATCTTTATATAGTCTGCATATGAAAAACTTCCCAGATATTTGGCTCCAAATATTTTCTACCCTTTTCTATGTTTTGTTTTTACTTTCATGATAAATTCCTGTAATGAACAAATGTTTTTCATTTTGGTGAGATCCCATTTAGCAAGTTTATTTTTGATATTTGTGCTTTTTGTGTAAAGTCTAAAAAACCATTGCTTAACAGTCTTGAAGATGGTTCCCTATGTTTTCCTCTAGGAGTTGTGTAGTGAAGGGAAAAGATAATGTTTGATTTCATAAAAATAACTTGTCTTCAATGTGGTGAATATGTTTGAATGAAAAAATTGTTGATACAGAAAGACCAGCCATTAGAGTAGTATAAATAAATAATGATAGTGATATGGGCTATAACAGTTGGTACTCTAGAAGGGGAGAAGGCAAGACATTTGATAAATATTTGGAAGCATAACGTCACTCAGTTTGATAATTTATTGACTTTAGGATGTAAGAAAGAAAGATGACACATCTTTTCATGTCTGCATGTAAAATAACAGATAAGGATTACTTTTAATTTTAAGACCAATTATAATGAAATAACAAATTCCTTTGTTAAAGAAAGAAAATACTATTTATAATTTTCCTGTGATGGACATTTGAATTAGTAAATTTTAAAACATTCTTATCAAGCATTGTTCCTTATTTTGATTCATAATTAGTGAAATGAGAATATCAGTTCAAACCTTAAAAAATAAATACAATTTTGGCACAGTTCTCTTTTCATAAAAATATCATTCTTATAAAAATTCTAGAAAAAATAATAAATATGCAATTATTCTTTTTACTCACTCCCCAACTTTTTAGTTAGAAAATTTCCAGTTTAAAGAGTTGTACAATGAACACCCATATAATCTCACCTAGACTGATCAATGGTAAACATTTCTGACATTGACTTTATCTCTTCACTCTCTGTCATCTCTATCTCTATCTCTATCTTTAATTTTATGTATACACACATAGAGACACACCCAAAATACACAAACAACATTTTAGATGTACTTTCTTGTTGGTTTCATAACGCTTAAACTTTAAAGACTTCGGTAAGTCTCTCTTGAGAATGAGGTTGTCCTCCTACATAATGTTATATGTATCATGCTCAAGAAATTTAACACTAATCTTACTATAATATTATTATATACTATAATTATATAAGTATAGTCCAAAATTAAATTTTCCTAATGCCACTAGTAATGTTCTTTATAGCTTTAATTTTTTAAAAGTCTAGTATCCAACAGGGATAATGCATTGCAAAAGTTATTGTGTGTTTTCAGTCTCCATTAATCCAAAACAGTTTTTCAGTCATATTTTGCTTTCTTCTTATTGATATTTTGAAGAGTCCCAGTCCAGCAGGCCTATAATATAATCTTTAATTTAAGTTTTTCTCATTTTCCTGATGTAAAATAAAATTTCTCAATAAATATAGAAGAGTAAAGATAGATCTCTGACTTTCCTTCCTCCACTCAATAAAATGAAAAAAAAAAAGAAAATGGTAAAGAGCAACAATGAAAGCAGCACAATCTGATACAATAAACTTCAAGAATGGTAGCCAAAGAATTAATTAGATGATTAATGTGTACAATATTTGACTCCCTACTACACACCATCTTTCTAAAATATACAAGAAAGAAAAATTGCAATTGCCTATGAATTTTTAGTAGCACTCCCAATTTGAAGAGAAAAGATCGAGGATTGTTGAGACAGCTTAGGAAATAAAGATTAAAAAAAAAAAAAAAAAAAACAGCTGTATATGCCTATTTTGGGAATGTTGGATATAACTAACAGAAGAAGTAAAATAAAATCAATTAGACTACAGATGGAAAAAATGGAGTAGGGGCCTCTTGCTTTTCATCTTCAGTACTCTATATAATTTTATTTTTGAAATTAGATGCATGTAAATAGCATGTGCTACTTTATAAAGAAAATGAAAAAAATATTATTTTTTTACTGGAGACTTTTGAAGGGCACAAAAGTGATTACAATTCATAACCAATAGAATACTTTTTATGAATTCTTCACTCTAATTCTCTAGAATCCTATACTCTCTGCTACTTTTTGTTCATCAGGACATCCACACACAATTATCCTGTCTTTAATTGAATTTTCCCTAATTAAATGCACATTTTCTGTAATTGAATCCTGTAATTTTTTTACCAATATTGCAAATTGACTTAAACTTTCCTTATTGCTAGTTGACTTAAATATTTCTGTTTTCCTTCCTAATTTACCCTGTTTTTACTTCCCAATATTGAATCAAGAACTTCTATAAGTGAAGTATGTGAAGGTAGCAATCATATTAATTTAGAATGTATAGTGGTTGGTAATGGACGGTAAAGAGAAGCTAAATATACTGTCCCTATCACCTCCAGGTCACCACTGGCAACTGTGTCTGCTCAATCTGTATCAGAGATTACTGTGATCTTGCTGAAATAGTTAATTGGGGAGACAGCAGCCTCTAAACCCTTTCACATAGTTAATTTGTATACTGACACAAACACTAACCATAAACTGCCATATACTTCCTAATAGAAGAAGCTCAGATTTCTCCAAGACCATTACTGGAAGGCCTCAGCAAGAAAAGCAGAGTGGCAAACATCTTTTTCGGGTAGTTCTCTTTAAACTGAAATTTAAAAGATGTGCAGGAGTTAGCGAGGAAAAGAAAGAGCAATTCATTCCAGAAAGCAATATCAGAGAAAAATAAGAAACTTGGTTGGGCCAAAAAGGAAGAGAGAAAAACTTGGTAAGTAGTAAGGAATATGGAACAAGATGGGGCTATAGATGTAGGCAGACATCAGGTCCCAAAGAGTGGTGTAAAGACAGGGTAACAAATATAATCTATAGTCTGAGGCCAAGAAGGACACTTGTATCTGCTGTGTGTTGAGATCAGTATGCTGTGTAGTTTGATGCCTTTACCTTGGCTACTGTTTCCATTGAACATATTCATATCATTGTCAAGGACACATAATGTATTTTCTTTTTTACTTCACTCTGAAGTTACGAAACATGAAATTTTAATTCTATAAGTAATTTCTTCTAGCTGCATGCCTTGCCAGGAAATAGAAAAGTATAGCATGTTAGGTTGTTATTATTTTTGGAAAGACCTCCCTCTATCTTATGTAAATTCTCCAGCCAATTTGTTTGTTTGAAATGTATGTCCTAGATGAATGCTGAAAACAAACTAGAAATTGAAGAGTAAATCTGAGGTACAAGTCAAGGCCATTTCAGATATTAAGCCTTCTTTCTCCTAGCAACATCTTCTCTCTAATAATCATAGTTACACTGTGTATATTTTTTCATATAAATGTGATCTGTGTGCAGTTTCAAATAATGATACCTTGTTGTAGCCATTAAGGAATATTATCCTTCCAGGAGAAGTTTTGCTTTGCAAACCCAGTTCTAATCATGAGTATAAAGGAGGTCCTTAGACACAAAACTAGAACATAGATGGTGGATATTAATGAAGTTAGGCATGAGAAGGAATTCTTGTTTCATTTGGAGCCTCATATTTCTGGATTTGGCCTTTTAGGAAGCTGAATGTATTTGTTGAGTCTTCCAGTTTGGAGAGAACATGTATTGCCTTAGGATTCTCTAAAAAACTGTGCCTGATGAATGAATTAAAATGTTTATTTTTTATTTGAGAATTATAAGCCCAGAGCAATGAAGGTGAGATCAAAAGGAAGTGAAGCCAGGGAAGATGTAAATCAAAGAGAAAAAAATATGTTGCCATACAGGCAACTGCTTCACACTGAGCTACAAAAAGACTTTGAAGGTCACTGAGACACTAAATGCATTCAGTACAAAGGCATTGGGATGTCTGCAAGGAAGATCTGAACCTTGAAGAGAAGAGTCTAGGTGGCTGTTTCTCTGTGCCAAGGTTCTCCAATGCAAAAACAAAGATTTGGAGATAAGTGATCAAGTAAAGGTTGACTGAAATGTCATGAAAAGAACCTTGGATGCGTGCATACTAGCAGTGTTTTGTTTTGTTTTTTCTTTTTTCAGAAACTGTCAAACCTGCCACAGTTTCAAAGATGTAGGCAGAAGATGTGAGCCTCCTGAGTCAAAGACAAAAGAGTTTTTAAATTATGACACAGCAGGTGGCATTAATCTCATGTTTGCATTGGTTCTTCTTGCTTCCCAGTTCCCATAAAGATGGTGCAGAGTGGCCCAGGTAGATGCTGCACACACAGTTTGTGTCACAGCTGAGGATGCCCCCCAATCTTATAAGATAGCTGCTGGCAAATCTGACAGCAGGAGAAATTAACTGTATTATTCTGGTCAGGAAAGAAATCTGCTTTCTGACAAGGAGACAGACACTATCAATCTTCCAAGACTACTTGCTAGGCTAACATCATTAAAAGAATAGCCAAGGACAAAGTGAGCAAAGCTTTCAAAGCCTCTTGCTCAGCAGATGTGGAGAAACACAAGAGACAAATGGAAAATTGTCTCTCAACTAAGGAAAGGAAGTTGAATATGGAAGAGAATTAGTGGGAAAACCCTTTGGCCATATTTGGCCGTATTTGGCAAATTTTTGTCAATTGAATGCCATATTCTCTAGATCATTTTTTCCCTTTTTAAGTTATAAAGAAAATATTTAATAGCCATCTGTGTGATACTTGTGCTTATCCTTCAATATTATGGAAAATTAGAAAAAGAAGGGAAAAACGGTTGTTATTTTGCTTTTAAACTCCACAAAATATTGTTGTTCAAATAATTTCTCAGATGAAAACAATGGACAAACTTGTATTTTCAAAGAACTGATAAAAGTGTTTTGGATTTTAAAAGAAGCCAATTACTGAATTCTCTATAGATATGAAAATATAACTTGCATAAGAAGCAAAGTCTGAGCATCCTTTTTAAAAATGTGGCCTCTGTCAAGTAAGTAAATAAATAATAACTTTCTCAAGAAATAAAATACTCCCTGTACATTAGTTTAATATCGTGAACATTGACTGAAACTTTTATGGTGTAGCACTTAATTTGTAGAAGTATAAAAACAAATTATATCTGTAAAAAAGCCCTACTGAGCCTTATATAGTCACTGATTTTCTTTTACTTACTCAGAGACCTGATTTAAACCAGAGTCAATAGAAAAACATGAGATCACTGAAAACAAATATCTTTCCTTCTAGGTCATTAGTTCAGCAGGAGAGAAAGCAATGATTAGTGCATGGGATTCTCTTTTCTCAGTACAGACATAACTAGGTTGTTTCTCAGCACATGAAACTGTAGAATTAAGCAAAGAACCTGGCAATCTTAAAAAAAAAAAAAAAAAAAGTACTATCATTTCTGTATCATTTCTTGTCATAATAAAGTGTGGTCACTGGTCCTGTACAAACATGTTATATGGGCTTGTGTTTTTCTTTGACATCTCTGCCCTTGGTATTCTTTATTCTTTGCTGAAGTCTCTGACTCTCTCTTTCTCTAACAGGTACCCAGTGATTTCATTCTCTATCCCCACCTCCTCTCAAAAACTAATCTCAAAAGTTTTATATGTGCATTTACATTAAGGTGTAAATAACTGACAGTACTTTGTATGTGCTGTCTTTCAGTGGCACATTTTTATTTAAACAGATGGAAAATTTAAATCAAGAAGTAAAGGGGAGAAAAATAAGAATTAACTCATACTGAGTTCTTCATATGAACTGTATTAGTCTAAATACGTTATATGTGTTCACAGCAATAACTTGTGTCATCCTTTCAATAACCCCATTAGGAAGTAATTAGTGGTATTCATATTTTTAGGAAGATGTGACTATGACTTAGACAAGAGGAAACTGTGACATTATGAGGTTAAGGAATTTGCTGAAGATTCTTTCCACAGCTAGTGAATGGCGGAAATAGAATTTGAACAGTACCCTTTACTCAGCATCTGTACACTCAATAACTCAAATATGTTGCCTCTGTAAAGGCAAGAGGAAGAAAAAAGAAAATAACTTTTTCTTGCTTCTCCAGAAATCATACCACATAGGAGCGACATAATCTATTTCTAATGCCGGTCCAGCCTTCTAGGAGTTATGTTTCTGTGTTCCTATAAAGAAATGCAATGTTTATCTTCAAATTCTTTCATTATGTCAACAATCATGCAGCAGAACTGAAGAAAACCAGGGTTTCTCTATGCTGTCTTGGAAGAAAATTTTCCTACCATATTAATGTGTATTAAATTTAACTAGGAATGGAATAGGAGAGTCAGTTGCTGTAGGCACTGCTGCTCTAATTACAGGGGAAGAAAATTTTAAAAGTTCTCACCTCACAAGTTGACTCTGACTTAAAAGAGTTGGAAAAATCTGTTAACCACCTGGATCAATCTCTGTCCTCCCTAGTGGAGGTCGCGCTACAAAACAGGCGGGGACTAGATCTACTGTTTTTAAAACAAGGCGGCCTCTGTGTAGCTTTAGGAGAGACAGGCTAAAAGAACGAGAGGAGCTATGATCTAGGAATACAAATTGGTATGAAAAACTGTTTTCCTGGTCCCCCTGGTGAACAACTATGCTCTCAGCAGCCATAGGACCCCTGATGCTGGTAATACTGGGACTTCTGATAGGGCCCTGCCTAGTCAATTGTCTTATGTCCTATATCAAAAAAAGACTTCAGGCAGTAAAATTAATGGCACTGCGTGCTGCATCAGTGCACATGGCATATTCCCCTTTAAATAATGACACTGAATCAACGATTTGATTCCATGGCAAAACAGGAGTGGGGAATGTAATGGAGATTTTTAAACATAGTAACACTTATGGAAGTTCCTAAGGCCCACAAAACCTGCTTAAAACAATACCCCAGATATGCATCCATGACTGACCAGTCACACCACCATGGAGATGGCAAAACCCACCCCTAGTAAAGATTAACCCAAACCCCCTTAACGCCGAGGCTAATCACAAACATTAGCTTCTGTAATATTGCTTGCTTGCTCTGCTGGATATGGACAATTGAAGCCGCCCCTCACCCTTTCTGGAGCAAGAAACTAATGCTTTGTTTTAATCAACTAATCTGATATCTGAACACAAAGAAAAGTTGCTTTATCATGCTGACCCTGCTAAAATTCCCTATAAAAACCCACCGCGGGAAGCCGGGGGTCGCTTTTCTCCATACTGCTGGAGGAGGCCCTGGCAGGCCAGAAATAAAGCTTCCTCTCCTAAAAAAAAAAAAAAAAAAAAAAAAAAAAAAAATTAACTAGGAAATAATTGAATAAAATCATGAATTATGAAAAGGGTTTTAGATTGAAAGTTGTTATTTTGGTGCTAGACAGCAATCCTCTCCTAGATTTGCTCTCAAAGAATATTTTCTCATTATTTAGCTGCATTTGTAACAGAATGGAAGGTTGTTCCAAAAGCCAACAGTTAAAAAGCACCAAGAAAGAATGCACAATAATTTTGTAAATACATAGACTGCTATACAAATCATTTCTCTCACATTAGTTTTCTTTAAAAATCCCATATTACATATTTCTGGAGTAAAATATGTTTTTACTGAGTGATCAATTTTGAGTATGTGGCACTGCTGTGGTGTTCTTAGGAAAAAATATTACTAAGGTAATTTAACTCTATATAAAGAATATAAGCTATATTTACAATTTTGACACTTGAAACTTATAGAATCCTTCACTGTTCCATATAAAGAGATGAAGGAACTGGAAAAGTAATCATTAGGCAAATAAAGAATAAACAGAAATTTTATAACTAGAAACCCAACCTCCAGTAGTTCTGTCCACAGAGATAATCATGTCTGTAGAGAATTAGCTCCTCCACTGAAACAACTGAGGTACTTATTTGATGATAATTATTCATAATAACCATTTCCACATGTCTTTCTTCTTTGTAGCCTTATGAAAATATTACCTGCATAAATACATGGTGTGGTCAAAATGTATGTGTAAATATTAGATCAGGGTCCACAGCTATGGCAAAAATCAGAATCATTTTCAGAATGTTTTAAAATACAGATTCTGAGGGTCTGTTCCATTCATACTGATTCAGAATCTCCAACACTGGGCATTGCAAGTTTGAATTCACTAGAAACCTCCTTAGATGATTTCGATGATCAGCAAAATTAGGGTCTCTCTGTAATTTTGGCAAATACACTTAAAAGAAGAATTCTGTTAGCATTCTTAACTCATCATATTTATATTACAATTATAAGAAATAAGCATTCATTGCTTTATTTTCATTTACTACACAAACATCCAAAGTTGATCCGTATTGTAAATATAAGGGCTTTGAAACACAAACATTATATTTTACTGATAGGCAGAATTAGACAGATGTTAGTTCAAACTAACAGTTTAATTGGTAAAAGAATTATACACATAGATCATACCTAATAGATGTATTGGCAGATGTTTCAAATCTTCCCAATACTTGCCTAAAACTGACCTTTTGCTCTTACATACAAAGTTTGTCTAACTTTTTGTATGAACATATTATCATAAACCCCTGAATTTAAAAACAAAAATGTGGCAGGCCATGAAAACAGACATCATTAAAACTAGTTAAAAATATAGCTTTCATTCATTGAAGGACTATTGGCACAACAATGGCAACTATCTTTTGTGGTTTCTTAGACACACTTTACATGGCAAAACATAGCATGGGAAATAAACAGTGGGAAAATATGTGAAATTTGATAAGGGATATGAAAGTATACCTCATTATAGACTTCATAAATTGTGCATCACATGGCTATAAGGTAATGTGAGTGTCTTATGTACTACATTCAATACTCTCATTTCTTAAAGCAATTTTTTTTGAATTTAGGTATGCTGGGCTAACTTGCAAACAGTAAGTACAAAATGATGGTTTCACTAATATCTTTATTTTTTTGCTCAGAAAAAAAATCTGTGCTGAGTACTGATATCTACCAAGAACTGTTAACTGCAGTATATAAAACAAGCATGGTGCTTGCCTTCCATAGCTTACCATCTAGTGAGAAAGGTAAATATGAATCTAATAATTATGTAAAATGCCAAGCAATTACATGTGTGACAAATGTGACAAAGAAAATGAATGCTTGTTGGGAAGATATTACTAAGGAATAGAAACAAATATAATGAGGTTAGAGAAATCTTCCATCATAAATGGCATTCAAACTAATAAACAGAGTCTATAAACAGGCATAGAAATTATCCAAATGGGAAATGGGACAGATGAAGAATTTCAAAGAAAGGAGACAATATGTGTGAAGACTGAGAATTCGGAGGAGTTAGATGGAGACTACAAGCAATTACCTAGGCCTAGGGTTTGAGCATGTCTTCCCCAAAGGATGGTCAAATCATTTACATAATTTTTTACTAGAGAAGTTGTAGATTTATAGAAAAATCATGCATAAAATACAGGGTTCCCATATACCACCTTATTATAAATACTTTACAATGCTGTGGTGCATTTGTTACATTTGATGGAAGCACATTTTAATAATTTGAGTTCACTAATTCTTTCTTCTGCCAGTTCCAAACAACTGTTGAAATGCTCCTGGGAATTTTTCATTTCAGTTATTGTAGTCTTCAACTCCAGTAGTTCTCTCTGGTTCTTTCGTAAAATTTCTCTTTATTGAGATTTTCGTATTGTTCATTCATTGTTTTCCTAATATCCTTTTTACCAAGACAGTGAAAGGTGTTTTTTTGTTGATTGTGGTTTTGTTAGTTCCAAACACTCAAAGAAATCTCTGTCAAATCTCTATCTGGATACATACTCGAGAAACAGATATATTAGGAAATGAATCTGTACAATATTAAAATGTACAGTGTACAAAAAAAAGATGTCAATACAAAGAAACAGGAAATGGTGGTCCATCCAAAGGAATAATAAAATCCCAAAAACATTGATGAATAAGGCCAGAATGTGGATATTCTGGACAAAAATTTTTCTAAAAAACTATCTTCAATATGCTCAAGAAGATAAAGGAAAATACAGACAAAGAACTCAAGGATATCAGAACAGCACAGCTTTTTAATAGCTTTCCCTATTTTCCTGCTTCACACTTCTCTCCCTCATTTTTGCTCTCTTTCATCACTTCTAAAATTAATCTTTGTCTCAGGTTTTGCTTTTGGAGGGACCCAGATTTCAATGCCATCTCACCACAGCATCAGATAAAAATTTGGAAAATATACTTACTGATGTAAGCATTTACCATAGTGTATTTTCAGAGCAATTATATCAGAAAAGAGTTAGGGCTTCTTCTTTTTCATAATTTGAATGAGTTTTTGCAGTATCCAAGACAGTAATGTCAAAAATAATCAGAATGAAATGCAAAAATATGAAAATGTTTAATTATATTGCTAGTGAGACAAAACTTTGAGCAACTACAATGAGATTAAGGCATTACTCTAATGAGTGCATCAACTGCACAATCAAGAAATGAATCAGGCTAGTAGAAAAGTAGAAATGGAACCAGTATTTTGCATGAAGAAGATAAAAATCAGCCTAACACCTGCTCTCCTAGCCAATATTGGTTAGGCATTCTGGAAGAATCCCAATTCATCATATTCTAATATTATTAATTTTATGCTTATATCCTTAAAATAATGCCCTTATGTTTTAAAAGTTCAACTAGGGACAATCCATACCAAAAAGAAAATATTTTTCAATTATATGTTTAAGCATGTTCATATACTAGAGACAATGATACAAAATGGTTTCCTGCTTAAACTCTCTAGATACCAATAAGTCTCCCTTAAACAGGCACTAAGAAGACCTTTTTGTGGCATCTCTTTTATTGGCCAGTTCTCTGCAGAGTGTTTCTGGATCTTACAACCCACTCTATAACAACAAAGAGTATCTCTTTGTTCTGCTCTCACACACTAGTTCAGGCTTTCAGCTCAAAGATGACATCAGGTTTCCCCTAGATGGATACTGGTTTTGTGAGTGCATGTTACTTCAAGGCCCTGCACATAAAAGGAGTGAATGAGAAAAATAGTTTGCCTCATCTGGCTTTAGAATGATAGACATGAAGGGCAAACTTAAATTGTTTTCTAAAATCATCTATCACATAACATGATTTCCTTTATCATTATAGTTTGAAATGACCTTTTTACTGGTGCATGAGTAAATAAGTACACAGTGTGTACATAGTTCCTGGAAGATTAAGAGGAGAAAGAAAATCTTATCCTAATATAATTGTCTCCAAGTGGAGCTTGTTGGATGTGCTCAAAAAGCACAAATCCCTTTCTCTTTAAACAATAAAGGACCCTAGAGATTACCCCTGATATATCAAGGTTGTCTTTACTGGGTACATTCTGCTCTTATAAGTCATTTGACAGATTGGGTGCATCTTCTGGCGTCCTCACTTGTGAATTGACAATTGCTTTTTCATTTCATGATCCAAAATTTCTCTCTACCTTCAATATACACATTTTATTTAAACCATTGTCTATGTCTTACTTTTGGACATATCAGATAATGAAACTGTGTCAAGCACTGAGACCTAATTAAGTTCTGTGGAGAAGGATCTCTTGTGTGAAAGTAGGAGGTGGACATTGCACTACTACCCAAGGTTCGAGAGCATTAGGTTCCTGTCCTCAAACAGTTCCATAGCCATCATGTTTACTACCTAGATTCTATAAGTTCACTGCTAGAGGGGGAAGTTAGCTCTGTTTTATATCCCAGCTTGCACATCATGGACTAATATAGTAATAACTATGCCCAGCAAATGAAAGTTCCAAAGTCTGCCAGAAAACCTGTGGTAAAGTCACTGAGAATTTTGCATAGACTTGAAAAGTCATTTATAAAAAAAAAAAATCCCCAAATATCTTTATCTTTGTAAAGTTGGTGGGACAAGGCCAGTGAGTAAGAAATCTGGGCCTGTGTTCAATCTCCATTGAAACCCAATATGTCTCATTAAAATGCAAACTAAATGATCATTGTCAAAGGTCACTTTCAACCCTAACTCTTACAGAGGACTTAAGAATTTAAAGAGTCACACTTTTCCAATGACCTGAGTTTAAATGCAGCAGCATCTGTTGTTAGCAGTGGTGAGTGAAACGAAATCTTGAAATTTTCTCCTGTTTGAGACTTCACTAAAATGATGGCAAAAGACTAAAAAAGATATAGCTATGGATAGGGATAGGGATAGGGATAGGGATAGGGATAGGGATAGGGATAG